>JAQGCE010000126.1:0-16835 GCA_034699185.1 Eupelops torulosus
TCCCATTATTTGTATATAAAAAAAAATATTTTTGAATTGTATTCTCATATTTGTGAGAATCAAAATCATTGAAATAAAATCACAAAAGAAAAATATTTGACTGAAAAAAGTTATCAAATATTTTATATAACATTTGAATTAAGAGTATGTTTACTGAATATTAACTGAATTCAGTTGTCTTTAATTGTTTAATAGATTTAATATAAGAATTTGAATCAGTTTTGATTTTGTGAATTACATCTAACCATTTTGTGATCAATTACAACTAACACCTTGATAATTTTGGAAAAAAGTTGAAGTCCTTCAATATGACGTCATTTAAAACAGATTTCAATTAAATTGCATTTCAAGTGATAAGTAAAGTAAAAGTAATTTACTAATAATAAACTGTTTTCTTGGAACTCATATCTAAAGTATTTTCTGCAATATTTACAAATCGATGTCAAAAAATATTTGGACAATGAATTCCTTTATTAAAAATTATCTCTTAGTATATTAGTAATCGATTTCAACAAATTTATTGATAAATAATTATTATTTAAAGTAATTTTGTTTTGGGTCTCATTTCAAACTCATTCTTCAGTTCCCAACGATTTAATGTCAAAGAAATGAACAAAAGTAACCGAAAATATTCTTTTAACAAACAAAGTCAAAGTCAGGCCCGAAGACTGAGTAATGAAGATAATGATAATCTTCCCACAAAACCAATTCCTGAGATTTATGTAAACGCAAGCTTTCAAATTTCCGGTGATGATCTGGTGAGTTTTTATCAAATTATACCTTGAACAAATATTCTTAATTAACTTAAACTGAATATATCAGGAAAATAATTACAATCAAAGCAAAGGGACGGTTGCCATAAACATAAACTCAAATGATAAACATGTACAGAATGAAAGTGATTTTCTCCAAAAATTAGCAAACAATATATACAAGTTCATTGCAAGACATAAAGTTTGGTTCTTATTCCTATTCTTCCTGTTATACAATGTGTATTTGTCTTTTGCAATATACCTAACATGGGATCAGGTATTTGTTAATTGACTGCCAATAGAACTGTGGGTTAATTTTGTTGATATTATTGTAGAGTAAAACCTATTGTAAAGGCGTTAAACTATTAGTAGTGTTGACATCGATTTCATATTTCATTGGCGTTTATAATATGATTGTAAAGCCGTTCGCAATAAAACCATTTCACAGACGAATCATTCGACCCTTTATTAAATCAAATGAGAAAAGCTTTTGGGCCCAACATATCTCAAAATTCATTTGGTTTATTGCAATCGGAGTTGCCGTCGCTTTCATAATATGGGATGCAAGGGATGAGCCCATGAGAATTGCATCGGGTGGAGGACTCTTCGGATTCCTATTTCTTGGATATGTATTCTCGGTTTGTAATTAATTGGTATTCCTTTGAGTTCTATATTAAAACCATTATTAATAACAGAAACATCGGTCCCATATAAAGTGGTCGCAAATAATCTGGGGCGTTTACCTTCAATTCATATTTGGACTGTTTATTCTTCGGTGGTCTTTCGGCAAACAAATATTTGAATGCATTGGAGAAAAAATCAGTGCTTTCCTCGACTTTACGGACAGCGGTTCTGAATTTGTGTTCGGATATCTTGTGAGCGGAAAATTGAGCGGAACTTTAAACAACATTACAGTTAACGGAGAAACTACTTCACTCAGTCTTCCCCTTCAAGTTTCAGTTTTTGCTTTCAAAGTAATACAAATTAATAATAATAAGCTTTAAAATAAATTGATTGCAATGACTAACCCATAGGTGATGCCCGTCATTATATTCTTCAGTTTCTTCATTTCGATTCTTTACTTCTATGGAATTATGCAGATATTGGTTGTAAAGGTCGGGTGGTTTCTTCAGAAGACTGTCGGCACTACTGCTTGCGAGTCACTGAATGCTTCGGGAAATGTATTCCTTGGAATGGTATCTAAAGTTATTCAACAAATTAATGAAATGAGTGGTATATTCTTTATTAACTTTGCAGACGGAGGCGCCGCTTATGATTAAACCATTTTTGCCGGTTATGACTAAATCTGAATTACACGCCGTAATGACTGGAGGTTTTGCCACAATCGCTGGTTCAGTGATGGCCGCATATATTAATTTCGGGGTCAGTCCCAGTCATTTGATATCTGCAAGTGTGATGTCAGCGCCGGCAGCTCTAGCCTTCTCTAAACTGTTTTATCCGGAAACAGAAGAGAGTAAAACAACTAACAAAAACATAAACGTCGGCCAAAGGTTTGCATTCGAGGAATGTTTGCCATAAAATTTTTTAATTAAATTCAATTAATTTAGTACTGAAAGGAATGCAATAGAAGCCGGTTCCAATGGCGCCTGTATGGCAGTCAAGTGAGTACTAGTGCTCTAATTCTTGAACTGACTTTCACTTTCAAATGATAAGAAATGATCCGAATTGTGAAATGACTGCAAATCCAGATTCAAATAATTTGCACAAAAAATAAAATCCAAATTTGTTTCTCAAATAACAATAAGTTTTCGGGAAATGAATGCATAACTCGTTTTCCTGATTAACATTTCAAATAAAAATATTAATATTAATAAATGAATTAAACTCTAGACTCGTGGGTAATATAATCGCTAATTTGATAGCATTTTTGGCGTTCATCGCATTCCTTAATGAATTACTTTCATGGTTCGGATCGTTAGTTAATTACCCGGAGTTAAACTTTAAGGTAAACTCTTTATTCAATCTTTGATTGTCAAATATTCATTGAATTTTTAATTAATTGATAATTACATATCTGTATGTATATCGCGATAACTCAGACTTAGATATCATTAATTGGTTTCACAATTTAATCGATGATATGACTCATAAACACAGTTAATATTCATTCATAAACTTCATGTCCAACGAGTGATACGATAGAACAGCATATTATGTTTGGATCCTCTTATCTTTTGATGCTTTTTTTGGCCGACAACTTATGTGTCGGTCCAATAGTTCAAATCGGATCTCAACCAGTTTTTCAGACTATCAGTTGTTTATAGGGATAACTGACACCAGAAAAGTGAAACTTTTATAAAAATTTTAAAATAAAATTAAAACTTTCAATAACTGATTGAAACTAATTTTTAATTAATGTTCTTAAAAGAAAAAAAATATAGAAATTCATTTAAAATTTCCATTTCCTCAAAATTAGAGCAAAACAATAGTCAATACATAACTGTCTGTCAATACAATCGATAACTTTTCAAAACACTTAGATATCCAGTTCTGTCCTGATTTTCATTACAAATATTTGTCTTACTTTTCAGTGGATTCTGTCCAAAGTGTTTATTCCGTTCTCTCTTATGATGGGAATACGTTGGGAAGAGTGCGACAAAGTGGCCACTCTTATCGGTCTTAAGACAGTTATCAATGAATTCGTTGCGTATCAGGAATTAGGAGTAATGATGAAAAACAACGATATTTCGGTGGGTTTGAGGGGAAACTCTCTTAAAAACTCGTAAATTAGTGAAAGAAAACTTGTATTGAAATTAAAAGTTTATGAAAGATGTGACACAAATATCTATTAATCTATTTTCTGTTAACCTGATAGAGGAGGGCACAGACAGTGGCCACCTATGCTTTGTGTGGATTTTCTAATTTTGGTTCAATTGGCATTCAATTGGGATCCCTGGGATCGATGGCACCGGATAGGAAAGCCGACTTAGCGGGGATGGCACTAAGGGCTATGATCGCTGGGTCAGCAGCTTGTTTCATGACTGCCTGTATCGCAGGAATGCTCATACCAGAGTCAAGTATATCCATGAGTACAGAACATTTGCATTCTGGACTAAATTCTACATTTGCTTGAAGACAATGTCATCGATTGTGAACAGAATATCAATCAAATGACAGCACATTTCTAACAAAAATAACAAATCTTCATAAAAACTTGTAAATAAAGATCATTAATATTTAATTTATTATAAGTGGAGAAAACATTTAATTAATAAATAATTTAAAAAAATGTTACTTTAATTCCGAGAAATTATGTCATTAAGACATTGATGTTAAGCACATATCACAACATTGACTGAAATACCAGTATTTGAATACATTTCAAAACACGATTTGTTAAAAACATATTATGAAAATCTGTTCATTTAATAAAATCTGCACAGAATAAAAAGTTTCAAATTTTGTACCTTAATTATAATTGGGATGAATCGACAGTTAATGTTTAAAAACTGCTTATATTCCTTCAAAATATTTTCTTAAGAAATGAAGACATTTGATAACAGACTAATGAATTTATTAATGATAGTTAAAGTATTAATTCCAAGATAACTCATTGTCATTATGTGATTTGAATTTTTTTATGTCCCGTTTTTTTAACCCAATTTCCGAATGGCTTTCAAATATTCAGACGAATAATAAATAATATTCAGTCGATTGGCTCCGGTCTTATTGCAAAGTGAAGAAAGTGATCAATGGTTCCGATAGTCATTGGAATCCTTTGGAAGTCATTTGATTTTGTGAACGACTAAAATAAAAAATAAAAAATTCTGAGGTCTCTATTTTTTTCTTGACTCTTACCATTTTCAAAGGACATTGCTTAATTTAATTCAAAGTGAATGTTTTTTTGACATTTCTATAAATATGGCTTCGAATAAATGATCTTTCTTTATATTAATAGATAAGTAGACAAAAGGCGAATCTCAGGAATTCCAACCGCTTTCCCGGGCTATCAATTGCTTAGGAAATTGTGTGGAAATCCATTTGTCATTTAATGCTTAATAAATACTTTAAGTATTTGCATAACTTTTCTGAACTTTAAATTATTTCCAAATCTTTATTATAAGTTGTATTGAAAAATACGGAAAATACATTGCATTGTTTGTATGGTAAGCCCTAAGGGTAACCTATACAAAGGGTCTAATGTGCAAACAAAGTAAGTTATGGCCGGTTCGATCTGATTTCAATAATAATCTCGAAGTAATACTAAGACAGTGACTACTCTTAAAGGAAACGTCAAAACATTTGTGCAAACATTCGTCACAAACGGGAATAAGAGAGCAATCGCTGAGAGAGAGAAAGAGAGAGAGACAGAGAACTGGCTGACTGACGAATGCGAGTTTACTTACTAATCGCTATCGACTTAGTATCAGGTAATTCCCCAAATTATCCCATATATTCATTGGGGAGTCGAGAAAAGTTTACTCATTTAAACTTTAGAAGAAGAACTTCGAATCAGAACTTCTCTGACATTCAATAAGTTCTTCGTTCAATAAATTGAAACTATTATTCAAAATATTAGTTTAATTTTAATTTCAAATCAAATTATTTATTTGATATGTGTTTCAAAAGTCTTCATCTATTAGTGAACTACTTTTATCCGACGAGTGTTTAATTGTTATTATTTTAAACTCAAATTTCATCCAAAGTTTTAAATTTCATTTTACTTCTCATCACTTATTTTATTCGTAATTTAATTAATCACTCATTGATTGTGTGATATATAAAAAATATAATAATAAAGTTTCAAATTAAAGTGAATATATAGTCAGTGCTTTGAATAAAATGCCAAAACAATCTGAAAAAGTGGTCATAACTCACATCGACGTTCAGAATGAGGTAAGTCCTTAAATCACTTATTGTTTATTTGAACCGAAAATATCTTAATTAAAAACTTTCGCAAATAAATAGCGCATTAATTTTGGTAATAAATATGTGGTGAATAAAGAGCCCGAAGGCAAAAAAGGTCACTGGAGTGAACATTTGGTATCACTCATTGCCTTCACACCACTTAAAAACAATAGAGAGAAGACAAACGTCTTTAGACTTCAGGAAAAAAGTTGTGACCGAATGAATCTGAGTCTTAATCGCGACAAGTCTTTCAATAATTCTCTGAATAAGAGCTCAAATTCAATGAAAATTCAACGAAAACCCATATTTATTGACCAAAACTTTGAGACTCAGAGAAAGTTAACCAAAACTGGAAGTCTTGGTTCCATTACCGATGACTCCCACAGCTATACAGATAGTGAGAAGGGTGTCTCTAATTATCTATCATCGGCGGACTCTTGCAGTCTGTCTTCTTCTTCGGAATTTGGCTCAATTCCCGATATATCACACGAAAGAAAGAAATCTGAAACGACTCGAGTCGTTGAGAGATTCGGCGATGGTTTTCAAGATAGTTGTCTGTTCCCACTATCGCTTACTATTGATTTGAGTGATTTAACAAAAGGAAAGATAACCTGGGAGTCAATCAACAGCAAAGCAGATCTAGTATTAGATAAATGGTGTTCACAATGTTCGCGGTAAATATTTATTTTAATTGAGTTATTATAAACTTGAGATAAGATTAAAAATTCATTCATTGATTGCGTGATCCTAACAGCAAAGTAAACCGCGTCCTCTCCAGTGCTTCTGATTTTGTTTGTCCGGAACCTTCACTTGAAAACCGGATGTTTTTGCAGTCGAAGAAGAATCAGAAACCCCTAAAACGATGGAATTCATGCGAAGACTTACTTTCCCTAAATCGTCAAAAGTTAGGCACAAAAAATAGTGGCCTCTTCTCTACTGATGACTCGTTCTTCCCTCGACACGTGACTTCAGTTATCGAAAGACCTAAAAGACAAGAAAATTTAAGTGTAAAATACCACAAAAGGAAAGCCAGTGACAGATCAGATGATAGCAATGAACTGATTTTATTGCAACCGATTTCGAGTCCACTGTTTGTCGAGAATTCGAGTTTAGTTCAAAAGCCGATCAGAATTGAAGCAAAAAGTTTGCTAAAAAATATTAGAGCCAACAGTCCTCTATCTCTGGCCCTTTACGTCACAGAAATAGATAAACAATATTTTCTTCGACTTAAAGAAAAACAACTATTCGATTGTATGCTTGGAGAATGCGATTTTAATCAGGTACATATTAGTTCAAAAGTTGCATTTGTTTTTATTCTTGACTATTCTTTGTCTTAAACTTTTGCACTTATTATTTGATTTTAGTTCAGATCCAGTTCTTAAACACATTTTCCTTTCTCATTGAGGTCTTTAAACATCAGATTTTTGCAGAATTTTTTCAATTAATTTATCAGAAAATCTAAAAACAGAGGAAAACTATTAAATGCTTTTAAGAAAAAATGCGATATATTTGAAATCTGTACAGTTATTAACTAAAATTAATAGACAATAAGTTTTAAAAACTACCTAAAAATATTTGCCGAAAGTAATTCTCATAAATAATAAACAAAATGAATAAACAAAATACTGATAAATATTTTTAGGTTAGGTTAACAGCACTATTAAATATCTTGTATTTCCATTATTTTTTATTTTTAGTTTGGATTAAATTACAGACAAACAAATCTAACAAATTATTAATTTGTAATCATTAACAGAGAAAACACGATTTGATTGAATTGCAAGATATTCTGGAATTCGGAACAGAATTAAACAAATTTGTGGTTTCAGTTATAAGAAAACAGATAACGCCTGAAACTCAAGGCATAAAAATCGCCGGATTTATTGAAGTAATTATTCTTTTATTTTTAGATAATGTCTTTTAAAACAATTTTTTAGGTTTTAAACTAAACTTTTAATTATTTTTTAATGGAAAGGTCGCATGTATTCTACGAAAGCTCAGGAATTGGCACTCTTTGGTCAATGTTATCAGAGCATTACAGTCACCTAAAATTTACTTTATGGAGGAGGCCTGGATGGCGATGAAGAAGGCTTTCCCCATACACTTTAAGTAAGTTATAACTTTTAATGACTAATTGAAAGAGTTTTGTCTGACTTTTCCTTTAAAATATTCTTTAATCAGTGATTACATAAAATTGTGTCGTTTGGTACGATTCAACCAAACCTGTATCATAGGCTCCACTATTGGCTCTAGTATTCCATCTTTGGCCTCATTGCTGTCCAAAATAAGTATTCATTGCATCGCCACATGGGATCTTTTAGAGCATAAGCGGAGATGGACTGAACAGCCATCCATAGCGGGTTAGTAACTATTTTTGTACTTCATTATCATAGATGTTCTTAAAACCCCTTGATTTTAACTTTTCCTATGACATTACTACTTTTACGGTCAAACCAAGAGCATAAAATTACTACTACTGTTAAACTTGTATTGAACAATTTTTAATTTGCCATTAATTTTGACAAATCATTACTTTTGAACATAAATTTCAAAATATATACAGAATTTGCTATTAAATAGAAAATTAAATTGAATTGAATTGTAATTTGTTATAAAACTATTATGGCATAATAATGAGCAGGAAAGTTTGACAAATAAGTGGTCTCGTAATCGGTATTAAGTAGTGTCTCTCATTTCAAGGCTTGTGATCATCGAATCAAAGCCAATGCCACCGAACTTAACCTAAAATCGTTAAAATTCATTGAAATTTATGAAGAGATAGATATTAACAGATAACAGATATTAACTAATTTACAGAATAATACTAATGATTGGGTGAATCTCAAGGAAAACTGCGATTATCCTTATATTAAAATCCATTCATTATGCTCTTAAACATTTTATCATTGAATTGAATCAAATTAAAGTTAAATTCAATTCGAGACAAGAATTTTCAGTTATTATTATTATTAATTTTTTGCATTACCTAAAAATCGGATTTTATTTAATTGAATTATTATATCAATTGAACCATCAAATGAGTAAAACAGTTATTACGAAAGAGCTGTTTAGTCGTAGAGAACAACTCAACTTTCCTTAATCTTAATCTTTTCTTTGTTGAAATGAATTTATGAAAAAAGTTCTCCAAATATCAAAAGATTTATATAAATTAAAAAAAACTTCTATTCTAAAGGTTGGGTCGATAACGAACTTATCGGTCAGTTGGTTGAGTCCCAGAAACTGAGACAAAAACAAGAGGAAAGATATATGTTATCTTTGGAGGGCAATCAGTACACACTACTCCCTATCAACGATCCGATCCGTTTGATCCCAAACTCATCCCTTCCAAGAAATTGGACTCAAAAGGACATAAAATACATAACGAATTCATATAAGAAGTCAATAATAAACTGCTTTCAGATATCTTTCCAAAAAGAGATGAATTTGATCAGACATTACACTATTCCCACCGCTTATACATAATTTATTTGACACAAATACCGGTATATTTTAGATTTACTTTTAACCCTATCTTATAAATAATAATAATAATAATAATAAATGATTTTAAATTTGATTTTTAATTTACATTTACTTTCAATCAGTATATTCTTAAATGTCTTAATTGTTAAGTTTTATTGTGATATTAGTATTTCATTCCAAGTATTTATTTAATTAAAGTTTAATACCTGTGTTGTAGTAATCGATACCAAATGTTATTGATTTGCATTTAAATTGTATGCCTTTTCCTGTAAAATAGTTTTCAAATAAATTGATATTCATTTCATTCGGATTCTAAAATTATTTCCTTAAATGTATTTTATAACAAGTTTATTATGTATTTGTTGTGACCAAGATTATTTATCAATATTTATCTATAAATAAACATATTTTTAAAGGTTTTCTAAATATAAGTATTTAAGACAAACAAATAGTTTGCGAATCATTAAGAGGTAAACCGAGAATTTTGTTTTTTCCTAATAAGATATACAAACATGTACATGTGTATATAAACATATTTATAACCACCCGATCCTCACTGATCTGAACTGTTGTGCAAAATGAAAAATAATCTCTCATTACGTTAATTTACTTAAGAAAGTCATTGAATTACACTTTAGACTACATTTTCCACAATAACATTATCAGAATAATCAGGTTTTCCAGAATTTCCAAACTTATTCTGATATTTGTATAATTATAACATTGTTTGAACATTTGATTTGAGTAAAAACATTTACATTAAGAGAAATCTCTGCAAATCAGATGTGATATGAAGCGGAAATTCCAGCACTAATCACAAAAATCAATTCGCTTCGACTTTAAGTCCTGAGTGGAAAATCCAGTCACCGGAACAGTCACTCAGACCTAATAAAATGGATAAACATCGATTAATGATATATAATTACGGCTCTAATTATATAAATTGGCCAAATATTTAGATTATAAACACCTTTAATACACTATTTTCGTATATAAATTAAATTTAATAATAACTATTAAATTCAAATTAACTTATCTATCTAATTAATTTAGAACATATGCCCCAAAACATATTCTTTGTTCAAATTTTAATATCAAAATGTCATCAATCATTTAATTCATTTTGATTTGTAATTATATATTAATTTACCTAATTTTAATATAATCTTGACAAAAAATCAGATCTGTTAAAGGTGTAATCAATATTTACTATCTATTTAATTAGAGAGAATGTTTCCTCATCATTTATGCATAAATTTGAAAATGTGTTCATGCTACTAACCTCTATTTTTACTGGAGTATAATTATGTAATCAATAAAATTGGTGCCAAAGTCTAATAGAATTTTGAGTTTTTATTATAAATTCGTGAATTCATGTGATTTTAATAACGAAATACAAGAAAAAGAGAAATCAGAAAAATATGAATAAGTTATTTGATACTAGCATTTGATATTAAAATCCATTAAGGAGTGGAGTATTGCTTAATTATTGAGTAAGATTATGTAATAACATGGTTATTTAGTTGTCTGATCACAAGACTCTTAGACACTTATTTTTATCATATGTTTTAAATAATTCATAAAATCAGAGTAAATATTTGTAAGCAATTAATAGGAAAGTCTGATGAATGGTCTAAAGTTGATATTATCAGACGGTTTGTCGTCAATTGAAGGATAAATTTTACGTCAAATAACAAGTATTTTGTTTTTCAGCTAAAGTTTATTACTATTTATTTGTTTTAAGAAATTTTGAAAAATTCAAAGAAATTCAAAGAAATTTTACGAAATTCGGTAAAATTAAAAAAATCGATTAAAATACAGTTATAGTTTAATTCATAACTTATCTCAAATTCTCCATCAACACATGATATACTCACATGTACAAAATTCCTCTTTTAGCTAGATTTTACCAGAAAATAGATGAAAAACAACAACAAATTTAATTCATTAAAATTTTATAAAAAAAACTAAAGATTTTGAAATAATTAAGAAACCCATTCATTAAATTAAGATTTAAATCATAAATTGAATAAAATATAGGCCTAAAGCTATTTCGACGAAAAATTCCCCTTAAAATGAATTGTTTTTCAATTCTTCTAATATTAATAATACTATAATTCAATAAAAAAAAAGTAGAATTTCACGAATTCATTCAGATATTGATTGGTATTTGATAGTGGATTAGCCATCATTACTATAATAGTGAAGGGACAAACTATTATTTTAAATTACATAATTTTGTTTATTTATCGTAATAATTAATTTCATGAATTTTTTGTCTTGTTAACTTTTTAATACAAATTTGAAATTCTAATATAGCTGTCATTTGACAGTCAGAGTGTTTTGCAAGTTATGGTCAGGTTCTCAATATTCTGTTTAGTTTTTTTTGTGTGGAATAATTCAAATAATAAATATAAAAATATTATTAACATATAATTTGAGAGAAATATAAAAATGAACATAATTTAAGCTAAAAACTTAGGTTATTCTGTGCAATATCTCTTTATTGTGTTATTCCTTCTTATTATAAATAGTCTAAAATACTTATAGATGTCTTAATTAGACTATTTTAAGCGGAAATTCTCCTATAATTTTAATGATCTGATAAATCAAATAAAAAAAATCAAAAACAAAATTAAATTAAAAACAGTTTTACTCAATTCAAGGAAATTCATTAAAATTCGAAAGCATTCTTAAAAGTTGATCGGTTATTAATTTATCATTTCTAAAATACACACATTTTGTTCACATGATTTTGTTATCAATTTTAGACAAAAAATTTGTGTTTCAATGAAATAATATTTTGATATTTTTGTCATTTATATCCGTTTGCGTCAATTCTTATCCAATGTTTATAAAAGAAAAATAAATTTATTTGATATAAAAAACATTTATTCTTTTTCATCAAAATTATAAAAATTTATAAATAATAAAAAATTGAAAAATTATAAAACTAAAAGGATCTATCACCAGAACTACTATCACAAGTTTTATCAGCTAAATATTCATTTTTGTATAACTGATTGTTGAATTAATTAATTTGAAAACGTGTTGATTTCAACTCGATTTTGATAGTATATTCATGAATTGTCAGATGAAGATAGTCTAGAATCTAGATATTAAGTCAAGAGACTCACTACAAACTAATCTTGTTAGTATTTGAGTATAAATATGAGCATATTTCGATTACAATTTTAAACAAGATTATTTTCCAATCAGTAATTTCCAATTATATATTATTTTTATAGTTTTGAATTTTAATGTCTATAAAGTTATTAAAATAAACAAATTTTGCTTTCACTAAATCTATTACTGTAATACCCTGGAAAGAGCAGAGTGCCGTATAAAATGAAATTTAAGATATTGCCGTATGCTTCGAGATAAACGGCACAGGGGTATAAGTTATACCGTATAACTGAATAAAAATGCAAATTTTCCAATTGAAAAAAAGTTATGAATATTCAACAAAATTTAATTAATTTTTTTGAAAATTGATTACTTATTGTGAAAATTCAGTATAAAATCATAGAATAATTAAGTGCTTTATTAGGTCTTCAAAAAGATTTAAAAATCATTTCTTTTATACCGGCATTTGTACAGACAAGGGCTTAATTCCATATTTCAACCTTATCCATTTTATGACTATTTGTGAATAACATTCATATTTCTCTTTTTTTAATCATAAGTAGTTACAGAAGTAGATAAGTTAAATAATTTTAGCAAGGTTTTAGCAAGATACTATTATATTAAGAATTCAATTAACCTGAACTATGAAATTAAATGATTGGTTTTTAGTGAATTCTGGTGACATTATTTGTTACTTCATTAAGAATTGCCGCCAATTATTCAAAGAGTAGATCCATTTATAGCCGACAGATGTCTTTATTGAAGTATCGAAAAAGCCCTCAGAGATAAAGGTTGACGCAAAACAACAAATCAATGGTAAAGTCCTTTTTCATCTCAACCAATAAATAACAAAACCATTTAACTGTAATTTGCTTTTAATCCTATTTCTTACTGAATGTTATCAAATTATTTTATTAATTGATAACTAAAAAGAGTAAGACCTAGTTTAATTAAACACTCTTTTTCATATAATAATAGATAATTTAGTGAAGAAGAAAAAGTATAGCCTTGAATGCAATGTTTTGAAGACTTCGCCCCAAAAATGACTCATGACTTCAATACTGTTGATTGGTTTTAAGACTACTGTATTTATTGCTATTTATCGTCATTTAAATCATATGTGACTCAAATTCATCTCTCATTACGTAATGATTGTTATTAACAACAAATTCAGTGAACAAATGACAACAAATTTAAAGCTATTTAATGGTTTTGATCTCTAAATACAATCTCTAATAAAATGTCATTAAATCACATAAAAGAGTTTTTTTTCGACCGATTTGTCCGACGATTCACTGCTGTTAGAGAACAGACTTCAGATACGACAACAAAGCCATCAGAGTTGACACTAAAGGATGTAATGATTAAATTAGAGCCAATTCTCGCTTCACTTCAAAGTCTTATGATTTGGGATAAGCCATACCTATCGGCAATAGCTTTCGTTTTATTTAATCTCATCTATTGGTATGTCTTTGTATTTGACTCTTCGATGACTTCTATCTAACCCTTAATTGATTATTAAATGTTATGTTATGTTATGTTAAGGGTATTCGTATATTTCAATCGATTCCGTTTCTATGCGTTTGTGTTTTTGGTGATGTTTTGCATTAATTTCCTTAAACTTTGGACTCAATATATTTGGCCCGAAATCAGAGGTATTTTTTCGTTATTTTTCACATTTGTTTACTTTATTTTTATTTACATTTGTCTCATAATTGTCTTCTGTTTGACAGTAACCCCCAATGAGTCAACTGATACCGAGGGGTAAGTGTCTTATTGTCTGCCTATTCATCACTTATTTAACGCATATCTCATTATTTTCCTGATCGCAAGAAATGTTTGGCCGAAAGCCAAGTGTTTTTAGTTTTTTTGTCCCTTAAGTTAATAATCATTGCATTCGTTAAGACTTTTATCTCAAAAAATCTAAAGTCAAATACGAGTCACAAGTTTTGTTGTTTTTTTATTTCAAATATTTATTGCAAATAATTTCTTAATAAATAAGAATTATTACAAAACATTAAACAGTCGTTTATCAGTTGTTAATCGATTGTTTGCATCTATTCTTTGAACAAAGAATTAGGTTTTAGTCTACTTTCGTATTAAATGTAATTTTATGGCTCTGTTTACCACTAATTGACTTAAAAATAGTTATCAAACAAAATAAAATTAATTAACTCTTTAACCAAATTAAAGAATTCAGAGAATAACAAAAACACTTGAAATGTATAAAAAGAGACAATTACTTAATTAAAAAACTCAATCGTGTGCTATATCTGAGTTCAACAATCAGTATAGGGATAAAGTGCTGAGTATTCCCTTATTTCTATCTTTGTTTTATTTGTTTTTTAATTCATTAATCAGTTATCTGTCACTTGATTTTAGTTTGAATTTTGTTTAAATGATAATAAATTTTTATTGAGTCAAAAATTATTAGTGATTCTCCACTAAACAACCAGTGCTTCTTATCCAAGATATTTTTGACTTGTGCTCAAAACATAAACTCTTTTTCTAAGTATTGGTAAAAAAAATCTCTTTAGTCATTGTCTGTCGTCACTAAGATTGCAGTGTTTTTGATGGTTAGGTTTTACAACTCCTAAGCTTTTTATATCCGAAATCACGAGTTCAGTATCTGTCGTACGTTTACCACAATTTTGTTTTTGTCTTATGTTAAAGAAGTTGACGATTACTATGCATTTTGTTGAGAATATAACCGAATTCAAAGAGATATCTAAGTGTTTGTCTTAAATTGTCTTTCAGATGGATTCCACTTCATCCACAAGTGCTGAGCGCTCCCGAAATCAATTACTATATCAATGAATTGTGTGTTTTATCGAAAGCACTGTTTTTCTGGTTCATCAAATTGAGGCGACAAAAGTGTTTGAAGTTTTGTCTCTTAATTATCTCAATTCTAACGATGACTGCTATTATCGGAAAACTGGTTCCCGGAGTCGTAATTGTCTATTCTATTAGTAAGTATTGAATTTATTTTTGTTTAACTTTAAATCTTATCGATTGTTATTTATTGTATAGTAATGACAATGGCTTTGGGGCCGGGAATAGTTCTCTATGTATTTCCCGACGGTTTATACGAATTATTGCGAAATTTTTTTCTCTCAAATCAAAACAATGACGAAACCGATCAAAACGATGATAAGAATGAAGTCAAAGACGATATCACTGAAAGAGAATTGTTATCGGAAAGTGCTTTACACCAATACCTAATCAAAACCGAGTCATTCAAAGACTTTGATTTGACTTCACTGTCAAACGATTCCTCTCTTCAACTCTTATCGGATACACAGTTAGACATAACTCTTGACAGAGAGCTGGGAATTGAGGCTCAACTGAGTGATGATGACCTCAAACTCGATTCTTTAAGTAATCGTTCGGCGAATTCGAGTAATTCTAGCGGTGGTGCCATTCGTTTCGTTTCAACACATTTCAGTCGACAAAGCAGTTCAGACAATATTGAAGATGAGTTCGAATTGATCTCTGACTCCGAACTCAAAGACTTCGCCAAAGGCTCACAAAATCGACACAAAAATATTTAGTCATTCATTCAGTTTATGTAATCTTTTGTTTTTCTAAGTTTTCAATTAAGTTCTGATCGATTACCTAAAGCTGAAGGCACAGCACAATAACCTAAACGACTGATCTGTATTTGACAGTCGAGTCAATCGTGTATTTCGGTCTAAACAGTGCTTTCATTACTTAATTTTTTTTACCAAAATATGTCTCAAAATACCAAAAATGGCTTAAAATTATGATAAATATATAAAAAGAGTATAAATGTAGTGACCATTAAATGTCTGTAAATTCTATTCTCTATAAAAATTGATTATTTTGTAAAATATATCTTCATTTGTATTAATAGTAATTAAATGTAATTAAATCCCAGAAAACATATAATCGTTTCAAAAAACTTATTTATTTTTCGATTAATTATTGAATTTAAATACAAATCGATGGCTAAACAGTGGATGTCTTTACTGTTCTTTCATATCTCGAAGACGTCTGACAGCACTCCTAACGGTTGCGGCGGCGGTAGTACTGAAAACATAGGCACCACCGGCAACGGTCTTCTTGCAGGCACCGCATCTCCAAATGCCGACACAGTTCCTCTTCATGGCCTCTTTGCCACAGAAAGTGCAGCTGTACTTCGAGTGTTGAGTGATTTCCATCTTTTTGACCATTTTTCTGAGCGACGCTCCATAACGAGTGCCGTATTTACCGACAACTCCGACCTTCTTTGTTCTCTTCGCCTATTTTGACAAATAATTAATCATTTAATTATTGATTTTAATTAAATTTAATCAAATAATACCATTGTTTATGAAATGAAAACACTATTGAAATCACACTTAAAGGAAAAGGAAGTAATATTTTTTGAAATTCACAGACATTCAAATATTGTTCACAAATTACGTTCACTTTATTTAATTGAGTTGAATAGTACCCCATTATGGGGTCCCCATAGCGCTGGTAATTACAGCAATATTCGGTTATAAAGGCAATTGTTAGGCCCCGGCTGTTCCTATGGGTACTCTAATGTTAAAGGTATTCGATTAAATCAAATATTCAGTTATGGCAATGGATTTTACTGCA
>JAQGCE010000127.1:0-16792 GCA_034699185.1 Eupelops torulosus
AAGATTTCACCTTTATTTCGAAACTTTCACTGAAATTTCACTCTCGTTTTATAATTTCACTGAAATTAACATCCCTACATATAACACACAATTCGTTTATAAATTATAACACATGTAAGTAGTGTCCGGTGTTTTACGGTACAAATTAAACAATAACTTACCTGTGCTTTGAATTCAACAAAATTGATCTCAAATAAAATTACTCTTAATTTTGCATAAATTTATTTTTTAACTTACATTGAAATGAACTTATCGTTTAAAATAATAACACTTTTCAACCTTAATGTGAAAAAAAGACTTTACATCAAAAACAAATTCAAATCATTGTTTAACTCATAATTTCAATTAATTTGATTATAATTACAAATTTAAAAACAATTTACACAATAATTATGTCATTTAAAAAACATCTCATTTTCAACGATTCAATCGATTCTTTACTATAAACTCATTCAAAGTCTTTACTTAATTAATAACAAATGGATTATTGTTTCTGTGATTTAATTCAAAATAAAACGGATTAAAATACTTTTGAATAAAAGGGAAAACTATTTTAAAGAGAATTTTAAATAAAAAGCCCTAAAAATTAAATAAATATATAATAATTAAATTACAAAACATTGTTCTCAAACATATATTCAATTGACACTGTACATTTAATTAGAAAAATATTCAGCTCTTTGTTGTTTTCATACATTTCTCAATCGATTAATAGAATATTTATTTTTAAAATTGTTTAAAAAACTACTTAAATATTTCAAATTTTATTAAATTTTGAATAAAATATTCTCAGAATAAAAGGTTTTTCTTATTTTTCAAAAACAAATTTATATTAAAACTTCTTTTGGGATGTTTTCGACTAATTTTAAGGACATTTTTTTCGTTTAGTTTTTATTCGTTTAATAATTTTTGATATAATTTTTCGATAAAATTCTCACAAATTTTACACTAAAAGGGAATTCAATTTTTCCTCAAAACTAATTTGAATTTCTCTCAAAATTTATAACAAATTAATAGAAATTCAATGACTTTCCTATCAATCAATCAAAACATTACTTTTTTTCAAATGACATAAACTGTTTATAATATAATAATAATAATAATAATAAAAATGGATTTTAAACTCAATATAACTTTCGATCTCATAATTGAAACTCAATTTACATTAAAAATAATATTAATTTGTTTTTCGTCAACATTTGATCAAAATTTTTCGTTAATAATAAATAACTTTTCGTTTAATAACTTTTAATCTAAACTCTAAAATGACATAAATATAGCGAAACGAAAAATTCTATCAACTTTTTCATCAAATTAATGGAAAATTTTTATATAATTTTTTTTCAAAATTTTTATATTACTTCGAATTTTATGGAATTATTTTTTTTCATAAAAACTGTGAATAAAAAAGGGTTTCCAAAACTTAATGAATGCGAAAATCAGTTAATTAAAGGCTAATAATTGGAATCAAAGGATAAAACAAAATATATTCACAATTATTGAGTGATTAGTATATAATTTCACGATTTATCAGAAGAAATGCATTTTGAAAATAATTATTTTTAACCAAATATTTCTTCAAAGAGAGTGATATTTGTCGTGAATTGCGAAACATTTTCTCTTAATTAATACCGAAATGAGATAAACATTTAGTGTTAAAGTGTTTCACTAAAACATAAATAATATTTAAACGAACAAAAAAAATGCATTCATTACTCAATTCAATGAATTTAATTAAAACCGAAACTTTTGAAACAAATAATAAGTAAATTATTAATTATTAAAGATTTAAATGAAAAGAAGGAGGGATTCATACAAATCGCTAATCGAAATACCAATTTGTGTGCGTTCTATAAGTTTTTTAAAATATGTATTTGTCTTTTGATTCAGTTTTAGTATAGCATTAATTGGGAAACCATTGTTTCGCCACTTCTTATACAAAGAGAGAGAGAAACACATTAATGACAACCGTTTTATAGTTTATTTTCGTTAATCATTAGAAACGTTAATCGAAACCTGCGATTGACTCCAGTATTAAAAGTAATTGATATTTGTTTTAATGGTTTATTTTGAATATTTATGTAACGCCTGATATATAAATTGTATTCAACATTAAATCGAGTGATTAATAAAGAGTGTGAGAAATGTTTTGATTGCAATTGTAATGAGTGTTGACTACAAAGTGTAAGACACAGAAAGTAAACTTCTCTTTCAATGTCTTTAAGAATAAGTCTCGATATTGTGTGTCAGCCCTGAAAATGATAGACAAATAATATGGTGTTGTCTTTTGCGTTGCCTATAAAGAGATGCCAATCAATCGTAAAACGGGTATTGCATAGGGAAAGTGATGACTAACTTATGTGACAATTGATTTCCATATTATAATTGCATAAAATTCATACATAATTATAATGAGAAACGATTTCTTATGTTTTGTCTTTAGTTTAGGACTAAATGTTTGACTTTTCAATCGTTTTTTCAGTCAATTGAAACATATTTCACACCAAATGCTATGGATTTTTGACTTAATTCGAGTCAAATATAAAAAAATTAAAAACTTTTCGCAAAAAATTATGAAATTTATGTTTCGCTAAAATCGAGAAAATGTTTTAATCGAATGGAAATAAACCGAAATTATGTGCACTTTTGGATCAAATCAATCAAAAGACTAGTGGTTTTGGAAATTAAAAAATCCTAAAGTTTTAAAAAACAATTTGAAAAATAGCCTAAAATCAAAAGAATAGAGAATTTTGGGAAACAAATTGGAAAACAAGTCCTAAGTATTGATTGCCTTAAATTAAAAATTATATCAAAATTGTTAACAAAAATCAATAGTATTTTGAGGAAATCCTTTCCAAGCGATGGAAGAGAAGAATACAACACAAAAATTGGTGCGAATTTCACATAAAAATCAATGCATTACATGAGTTAATGTCTGCTTTAATCTAATTTTACAAATGAATAAAAACAATAATCAATGAAAAGCTAACGAATATAATAATGAAGTTTCAAAAAAATAGATAAATATTTTCATCACTTTTTTCCATATATTAATGAAAAGCTGCCGAAAATGCATTAAAAACCGTTTGTTTTGTCGCAAAAATAAAGCCAATCATTAATTAAATGACAGATCTTTCCATAAATAATCAAAACCAACAAAAATATTGAATTTCGGATTCAATTCTCAAAAATATAATTACTTTTGAATGGCTTAAGACTTATACATGTATTTAGACTTTTGTCGCCTCTATTTTGTCGCTTTTGTCACTTATTTGGTCTTTGGGTTTGTTATCCTTTAGAGGAACAGTCGGGTCCATATCCACCTTTCCTCCGAGTGCGTCGTATTGACCGGCCATGTAATACACATTTGGCGGATCATCCGATGCCATGAGTGGGTTCTCGCGTCGCTTCTCTTGATATTCAGTCCAAGAAATCACTTGACATTTGTGTGAAATTGTTTGGACATCGTTTACATCGAAATGTGAGGACTCGAACAGCGCTCCCTTTTTAAACACAACCAGACATAGAATAAGTCATAAAATATGTTTTTGAATAATAAAGGATTAAATTTGAATTTAAACTAAAACAGGAAAATAAAATCTGATTTATAACTAAAATCCTGTTTTTATGCCATAATTATTCAAAAGTTTCGTCAAAAATATACAATAATTCACATAAATATCTAATTTTGTTTATTTATAGTCCTATTTATTAAACTTTTAATTTCATTTCAAATGAAAAACAAATTGCATTCAAAACATGGAATGAGTCGTGAAATCAAATATTAAAATAGGAAATGAAAACAAACTTTTCCTTTGAATAAAATTATTCCATTCACTACTCACTCTTTTGTCTAGAAGTGGAACGGGTTGTCCTTTAGTTTCTTCCGGGTGATAGAACCAGCGCACCTTCACAATCATAGTGCCACTTCCCGTCTGCCACATGGAGTCAATCCGACCGATATATGGCAGGTTTGGACGACCTTTAAGTCAAACAATAAATATACAAAATATATATAATTTGGGAATATTTTTAAAAAGTAGTCAAATAAATGGCAAACCTGTGGACAGGAATACGGCGCAGTCATCCACTCGGATATGTTCTCTTCCTCTTTCGATTTCGCGATAATAGACTTTTCTGGTTCGGGAGCCTTTATTACCTGTGCGTCGAATATATTTACCAGACCAGTGCCAAAGCTGTCTTTCGGGGAGGAAAGCCGCTATTTTGCTTTTTTCGGCGGACGGCATGCGCTCTCTCTTTTTAGGGGTGGGCGCATTGACACTGGTATCCTTGTTATTTTCATTGGTATATCTCTTACGCACAGGACTAGTAATTGTAAGGAAAGATTCGCTCAAATTGGTCTGCAATCGATCCAAAGCCCGCTGTTTTGCTGTCTTTTTTATTACTGTCTTCAATGGCGTCCTATTGTTGTTGTCTTTATTGTCACCACTATTAGAACTAATGGCTTTGTTATCGCTCTGGTTATCAACCGAACCATTTTGTGCGTCAATTGAATCCTCAGATGATTTACTTTCTTTGAGAGTGCTTTTCATTGCCACCAATTTAATAGTTTTAATACTGTTTTCACAACTTTTGTCATCAGTTTTGCCACTCTTTTCGTTGCAATCAATTTGTAATCTATTAGGACTACTACTGCTTGAACTCATGTTCTCCTCCTTTGACTTCTTATGTTTCTTACACTTTCTGTGATGACTGTAATTAAGAAATACATTCAAAACACTTGACTAACATTAAGGTCTAATTCTATTTAAATAATACCATTTTCTAGGAATTCCTATCAATAATAATTTATATAAAAATAAAGGAACTGACCGACAGTGATGGTGCTTATGGTTGTGATGATGTCTGTGATGTCGATCTTCTTTGTTGTGTTTTTTCTTCTTTTTCTTTGAGTCTAATTTTGAGGACAGCCTATCAATAGACGACTCAAGGCTTGGAATTGTTTTATCACTCGAAGTATTACAGCTTTTATTGAATTTATTCTTCAAATTCTTATCCCTTTTATTTGAAACTTTTATCGAATTAGGTTTGGATTCTTCGTTCGTTTTATTCTTAATAGTTTTGGATATGTCTTCAGAAGAGATCTTTTTCTCATCTATTTTATTGTCAGAAGAATTATCAGAATTATGCTTTCGATTGTCTTTACCGCAGGAACTCATTCTTCTTTTTCGCTCTAAGTTTTTAAGAGGATCGGCATTGATCTTCATCTGTGGGTAGTCTTGAGGTAAGAGTCGGATGTCATCGACAGATATGCGGCCGTTGTCTCCGTCATCGAACTCAACAAACACTAGGTTTGGATGCGGTGAAGACGAGCGCACAAAACCCGCATATAAGTGCCGGTATTGTGTCGACCAATAAGCACATACTCTCTGACCTTCTTCTAAGTCTTCAAGGGTTGGCTTAACCTATCATTCAGTGATAATATTAATGGAATCCACTTATTGTATATAAAAGTTAATACAAACCTCACGAATGGCTTCTTTAAGCATTTCTTCCTGAGAATAAATGATAGGTCTGTGCTGTCGTTCCCCGTGAAGAATAATACCATAAATGTCTGGCGCTTGGATCGGACAGATTTCACCGATAAATAAGAGTCCGTCGACTAACATAATTACATTTAATTTCAAATCCAAATCACTTTCAGTTAATTTCAAATTCAATGAAGGAGTCATTGAATTACACGATTCGGACACAGAAGACATTGAGGATGACATTGAAATACTGGAGCAAACGGATGACTGCTTCACTAATGGCTTGGGTTTGGGTGACTCCTGTTCGTCTACCACAGGCTTTGGAGGCTCTTCCGGTTCTATTGGGGGTAAGGGTGTCGTTACCGTTGATTCAATGGAAATTGTCTTTAATTCTGTGAGAATTTCTGTCTTTTGATCGACTTTTTCAATAATTTCATTATTGGTTTTAATATTCTGGTCGTCTTCGGACACAACTAATTGTTTAGCAATAATCTCATCAATGGTTTGATCCAATAATTTCATCCGTTTTTGATCATACAATTCAAAAGACATCTTAACTAATGGTCTCTTCTTTTTGTTGATATCTTTTAGTTCATCACAAACTTTGTTTTCATTGCTTTTCATAACGTCTTCAGAGATAATCTTCTTTTCTTTGTTGACGCTATCGTTGGGATTACTCTCAACGAGAGACTCATCGATCGATTCATCGATTTGTGACACTCTTTTGATAATAGTTTCAATGCTGTCATCAATTTGTTTTTCGTAATCTGTTTTCAATTTCTTTTTGTTATTGTCTTCTTCTACTTCTGACGGCTTTTTCTTTCTTTTCTTTATTCGCTTTTCGCCATTAATTCCATCAAAAGAGCTCTTCTCTGAAGAACCGGAAGTCGAAAATAATTTATTTTTCTTCTTTTTAATCACAATCTTCTGTTTTTCAGTGGTTTCCTCTTTTTTGGGATCAGTCGACAAATCGGAACCAATTTTCTGATTATTAGGTTTAATAATATCACAGAAAACCAAACTATCATTAGTTTTGGTCTTATTGTTAATAATCGGAAATTTGTTCAAATTTGGAACCAAATCATCACTTTTAGTGCCGGTGAAGATATACTGGTCTTTAGGCATTGCCCTAACAGGCGGTTCACTATTTGACACATTCTTCTCACTTGAGATGACTTTCGAATCAATGGAAACAATTTTACACTTGATTTCGGTGCCATCTTTTTTCTTAAGCTCTTTGCCAGACAATAGATCCTTATCTTTATTGACATCAGTGGTTACTTCTTTGACATTAGAAACAACCGAATCGTTTATAAAAATACGTTCACTTCTTCTCAAATTTAGAAAACTATTATCAAATCTACTGATTCTTCTGTCGTCTGTCTGACAGCCGGAAGTCTTCATTAGTTTCTTAATATCACTAAAAAGCTCTTCATTTTCATCGAATTTAATCGGATTTGTAGTAAAACAGGACTCAGACCTTTGTCTCCTCTTAAGTGCATTCATTTCTTGAGTGGTTTGATTCAAATTTATACCATTTTCAGTGATGTGCGAATCGGCCGAATGTCTTCGCAGAGCACCGGAATCATTGGATGATCGCTCTTCACGAGACCGTTGCTCAGCCAAAGTACTCAATAGTTGTAGACCATTGACAGGAAGTTCAGCACTTGGAGGACTCGACTCTTCGCGAGCGGCAAACTCTTCAATGGAATCAACCAATAGGTCTAACCCGTGATGATCTATAAACTGCATAACTGGTGCGGATTTGACAGGTAGTTGTGGCGGTTCATCAGCTGCCAACTCATCAACAATTTGCAAATGAACCGAATCACGACTGGACTCGTCGTCTTCGGCCGAACTCTTTTCGCAAGTCTTAGCCTTATGTTCGCTAAATATTCTCAATTTATGGCGTTTTCCTTCATTATCATCGTCTTCTTCTGAGGAATGGATAGAATCCATGTCCACCTGAATAACATTAAACTATTTTAAGCATAAAGCACAGCCTAATACGAAGGTTTCTTTGTTAAAAATGTCAAAATTGTTTTGAAATTAATTTCAAATTTCAGTGAAATGTTTTATGACTCATATCTATAGGCAATGGCTTATAATAGGACTCCTATTATAGGAGTTTAGTTTCAATTTTGATTTGAACCAACAATTTATGTGAAACATAAACATAAATATATTCTAATTCTTAATAAAAATTAATCAAAATATTTATCAAAAAAAAAAAACAAACGATTGAAGCAAAAAAACTTTTGTAATAATCAAAGAAAATCCTTATATTCTTTGTTTGTGTCTGAGTTGTGAAGAAATTGCAGACTAAGTAAAGCCTAAATCAAACATCAAATACAACTCATCTTTCAATGAATGGATGTAAAGCACAACTGTCTGAACAAAATATAAGCTTTAAATAGAGCTTTCATTTGGGAGTATTTCACACAAAATTAAGTTATTATAAGGAATAAAGAGTTAGTGCTTCCAAAAGGACACAACTCATTAAGCCGGCCATTGAAGCCCAAATAGCCAGGGAATAAAAGTTCATTAAATTGGAGCTCAAATTTTAAATTCATATGAATTTGGATAAAAATGCATTAAATAGTTGCATGGTAATATTCACGATTGCATTCCTAATAAATTATTCAAAACATAAACACTTGTTGTCACACAAATAGTTTCGGTCCCCAAAAAAAACTACAGTCTATGTTCGATAACTGGACTCAAGAGGAAAGCATTTTAAATAAACTAAACTATTTATTATCTAATCAGACCAGGATCTTACTGGAAACATAAAATTGATTCAATCTAACAAGGTTCAAGAGTGTCTAGATCAAATAATAATGCAAATTAGATATCTAAAATATATTACCCTGACCTAAATTAAATTCAAATAGAGCTCAGTCTGTATTAAAACTATTTTGAATAAATAATGAGTAATATTAATATTATAGACGAATATTAAGCAAATCGATTGCGAACTCAAAACTGTTTTCTATTAAAATATTTATATTAAATGAAAAAAAAGCAATAAAAACAAAAAGAGACACAAAAACTCGTTTTCTTTCTTAAGATTGGAATCCAATGACAAGACATATAAAATTCAACACTAATTTGTAATCTTAACAACACTTTAAACTAAAAGCTCTTTTTTGAGGGGAAAGTCACTCAAAAAGACTAGAAATAAGAAAACATTTTCAAAATCTAAGACTTGAAAAAGAGATAAAAATAAATAAGTTTTTAAACTAAATTTGCGATTAAATTGAAACTAAACTATGTTTTTGGGCTTAGAATTCAGAAAATGTAATAAAATTTTGCATTAAATTACTGTCAGACCTGAGTGGCCGTTGTCTTCATGTTATCACAGGTAAGTTCGTCATCACTAATGGAGGCCTGACATCCGCGCTCGACATTCGCAGAGCCCTTCATTGATTCATTGATACTGACGTTTAAAATGTCTTTTGAGTTTAAATGTCGGACACATTTTACAGCATTAGTTGTGGTTAAGTTAGTCATCGGCGCTGTGGCCGCGATTTGAACCATTGGTGAGCTGTTGGTAGTGTCCAGTATTAGTGTAGAGGCTTGAGTCTGAGCTAAACTCGCGAAGAACTGTTGAGGTTGAGTGGCGCCCACCGGAAGAGTTATTATTGCAGAGGGGCTGGACTTCGACTGATGTTCATTGCTTTTGATAGTCAGCGGAGGTATAATTGTCGGCGATTTTTGTGTTGCCGTCGGTGTTGTTGGCAATGAAGAAGAGTTACGAATCAAATAAAGATGTCCTACAAATGATCAAAAAAATTATGGAATAAAACATTTTTGGGAACAAACAATGAATACCAGTCAGAGAATCTCTGGCCAACTGGTAGTCACCCGTAAGGGAAAACTGGGAATTCGTTTGAATTGAGTTACTATTAGTGAGACTCGAATTGGACGTCGGTTTTATCCAAAGAGAAGTTCCCGCCGGAGGAGAATCAGTGATAAGGATTGGACTGTTGGCCATTACCGGTAAGGATAGGGTTGGAAGTATAGGTTTGAGGGCTTGAGAAACATTGGAGTCATTCGGCATTTTGGTCTTTGGTGATGTCCTCTGCTGTGCGATGGCTATCCCCACCGGTATTGACGATGAAGATGTCTTTTGTGATATTCTGGGCTTTTTAGGCAATGGTTTGCTCGCAATAGTTTGCGGCAATTTGTGACCATTTGTTTGATTCGGACAAATGGCTGCAGTTTTTTGATGTTGTGTTGGATTTGCACTCGAATTGGTGGCCGATATCTTCGGCACAGGTTTTGTACGACAAGTATTTACACTCTGGGCTTTGGGTTGTGTCCGATTTTGGACAGCATTTGTGACTGGCATTGAAGTCGATGTCAACTTCATTGATGTAGAGTTTGAGCTCAAAACTTTATTCGGTGCACTCTTGGCTTCTAAAGGGGAAGTCTGTGACTGATTTGTCAAATTTGACGACTGGTTCGTTAGTTTCAAAGACAACGGCTTCATATGTTGGCCATTGATCTGCTCATTAGGTTTTGGCAAAACAATAGATATGGCGGCATTCGATTCAATGCCATTAAGGGGTTGGCTCTGAATGGAGTTCTCTAATGGCTTATTGCCGTACACTCTATGAGACTCTTTGCGATATGACTGCAATTGCTTTAATTGAGACTCTCTTTTGACATCTTTTGATTGCTTTATGTTATTACTCATTGTCTTCGAATCTAATTTCTTGTGGCAATCATTGGAGACAATCACTACATCCTTGCGATCATTGCTATTGGAATTGGAATTGTCGTCAATAATGAGATTCTTATCATCCATTTGTGAATTATCATCGATTAGTTTATTATCAATCAATGAGTTATCAATTATTTTAGGACCCGATTCCGAAGTATTGTTTGCATTGACATCACTAGCGTTGGAATTACTGGTGATATCACTACAAATAGGCACTGAATCAGTTATGGTATTCGAAGGCAAACTGATATCACACTCAATCAATTCCCGCTTCACTCTTGCGTTCATTGATTTCAGGTCTTTATTATCTTTGATTATATTGTCGTTAATTCTCTCCTTATCTCGAGATTCGTCAATATTTGGGGTTCGGACCCGTTTTATAGGCGATGTCTCACATTTCTTGTGTTTATTATCCTTAATCTCAACGGTCTTATCGCCCAAATCAGTGGTGACATCACGTCTGCCATTAAGAACAACACAATCCGTAGTTTCATCTGTTGATCTCATGAGCGGCTCCACTCTCGCCGAGTGTTTCTCTCTAGTCTTTGATGCAGTAATAGTTGTGGTAATTATTTTCTGAAGTGACTGTTGTTTGAACTCCACATTTGTCGGCTCTTTTGCAGACAGTTTACTACTAATACTGTTATTATTATTAGTATTGTGTTTCTTATGATGTCTTTCATGACTTTTATCGGCTCTTTCTGTATGTCTTTCAATGGTATCGTTTTTATCAATACAATTATCATTAAAATTATTGGACATCATATGATGACTGGTATGGTGTGTACTGCAGTTGTGTTCAATGGGCTCGCATTTAATCGATGGTGTCATCGATGGTGTTGTCGATGGAGTGGATGTGTTGTCACTCAGATATGTTGGCGGTCTGTCAACAGTAGATGATAGCGACGGCGATAACAATAATGGCATCGATGACTGACTCATAAAAGCTGACGATAAGCCGGGACCTAAACGCACAGCACATAAAAACATTGCCTTTAATTGATTTGTACGGAAGACCATTAAAAGCCATAAAATATAATAGATTTCAGTAAAATCTAAATTTATTTCCCATTATTTTCAATGCCTTTTATGAAAACTAATGAAAAACATTTACAAATAAAACCATTTTATCAAATGATTGACAGAAAAGTGAGAAAAAAAGATAAAAATAATTTCATTTAAAAATCAATTCTTTTCTTTAAGTTTAAGAAAAAGAAGAAAAACTTGAAAATCAATGCAAAAAACTAATGAAAATTAAGACAATTTATAGAAAAAAACAAAATGAATAACAAATGAAAAGACATTTTTCATTCGTTTGTCGCTTAAAATAAATTTAAATCAATGCACTCGAGTGGGAAAGACATCACAAGTGGCCACAGTTTACACCCTAAACATGTAGGCGCTTATGATATATATAGTTTTTTTTACAGCAATAGATATAAATTTTATGGATTTCTCTATCAACTCATCACATATGGGGAGCCCTTCTTTAGGACGACATTATAGGAAAGTATAGAAGAGTTGACTAAATTTCGAAAAATTAATAAAAACCACAAAATATAGGATTTATATGCAAATAGACTTCACTTGAATTTTAATGACTTTCTCTCAAATATTACGAAACATCTATTAATTGAAACTTTTTGGGAATAATTTTTGCAAAAAAGAGTTCCCCGTTTTGGCGACCATTAACTCAAATATACAAAAATTATTCATAAAATTGATTCCTTTAAAGCAAATTACTTTCAAATCTTAATTCAAATCTCAACAAATTTATTGCAAGAATATAAACATATCTTAAATTATTTTAAAAATGAGACAAAATATGCTCTGCGCTCAGAATTAAGGAAAGGTTTACTCACTGGAAGCGTATGGCGACGACATTGACGACACCCTCGGATAGAGTGACGGCGAGTGTAAGTCAGGACTCGGACTCATTGGCGACAATGAATTTGGCGAAAATATATTAAAAAGGTGTGCATTCGTGTTGTAACTGACGGGACCCGACGGACCGAATGTTATGCCATTCAACTGGTGATAACCTAATGATAAAACAGACCATAAATTAAACTCAAATCCGACATAAACTAAAAAATTTCTATTCAAAGTCACATCCATTGATAGTGAGCCGGCACTACATTCCCTTAATTAACCCGTTTATCAGTAGAACCGCTCACTTTTAGAGATATATTTATTAACTCAAAGAAGAGCTCAAAAAATATTATCAAAAGCTCTGAAAACGTTTTTCTTATGATTTCGTAACACAAATAGAATTATCGTTGGATTTAAGGATAAAATTATTGATTAAAATACAAAAAATTCAAAACAAAGTCAAAGAAAGAAAAACATTAAAAAAATCAGAGATAAGTAGCTCTTCAGACAAACCCTAAAAATATTTGAAACAAAAACAAAATAAAAGAAAATTGAAATCAAAATTACGATTCAGACGGAGAACAGAATAAATTGGAGGGAATTATACCAAAACTATAGTAAAACTTTAGGATATAATAAAACATTGCATTAATTTCTCAAACATTTCAAATATAAGCTCTAAAATAGACTTTGCTTTTCACGCATTCAATGAATATTTTTACTCAAATCTAAGCATTAAATCATTAAATCATATAATTATAGTATTTATGAGACAAATGTCATACTTTGTTGGGCTGTTAGTGACCAGAAAGAGCTCGGCGTCAGTGGTGACGTTGGCGTCAGTGCGCTGTAAGGGTTGTAGTGGTATATATCTCCCGGATAGGCCAGTCCTGGCGGCAGACCACTGGCCAGTGGCGAACTGAACGCCGATTGCAAGTGTGCGGCACTCGAATACCGAGACATGAATGAGAACGGATTGATTGCTCCGTACGGACTCAATGGTGAGTACGGGTATGGAGTCGGCGGCGCAGGAGTTGCGATATGACAGCGGTTCTCGCTTTGACACGAGTCCGCCGATAGACTAATAGGTGTGGCGCCCGAAGATTCCATCGTTTGACAGATGGACTAACCCTTCAATTGTTGAATACTTTCGTTTTGGTCTCAAAACTATATTTTATATTACATTTGTTTTTCTCTCTCTTTTGATATTTTAGTTTTTTATTACGTTTTTTCTTAGTTTTGCTTCAAATTTATGTAATGTTTTCCTTAAATACTCGTATTTATCGTCAAATTTAGTAGTTTTTTGTCAGTATTTCTGCTCTTTTACTGATATATGTGTTTATAATTCAAAGAGTCTTTTGGTTCACATTTTCTCAGAAGTTGTCTTTAACTCATTGTTCACTTAAATTGTGTTCAAAACAGCAATCAATTGATTTCTGGATATCTTGTCGTAGATTCTGATGACTTTGACGCAAATGAGCCATAATTTGGATAATAAACATCTGAATAATAAGACAATCAATTGATTACAAAATAAATGGCTTTTCAGTGACGTTAACAGTGTTTTGAATAAATATATCGATTATTAACAATAAATATATAATCAGATTATTAGACAATTAATGGTTTAACTGAAGAAAATATGGAATCACTTCTTCAGCAGTAAATCAAATCAATTGCACAAAAAATTTAAATTTAAATCTGTTTTGAATAACATTTGAATATAAACTTAATAACTATTTTTGCGATATTTATCTCAATTATTGTAATAATAATCAAATTGACTGACAATTAATTTGAGGCCAAAATCAAAACACTTGTTATAAACGAAAAACTTATTTAAATTTCAAATTTTGTCGATAAAAATAAGTGAATATTATTTTGTTTTTCACTTAATTCTCATTAAAATACTTTCAAAAAGAATAAAATTAGAGAAAAAATTATTAATTTTTGTAATGAATTTCAATTATTATTATTATTATTACTTTTTTTTAGTGGAAAGTGTGGACAGAATTTAGGATCAAATGAATAGCAAATTATATTTAATGAAAAACACTGGAGTTTTAACCAATAGTTAAGTCGATGTCTATGACTGTCATTAAAATTTGAATTAAGTTTACAATTAAATCAAATGCAAAATCAATTGTTGACACAAACAGTCAAATAATTTGTTGTTTTTCTTGTGAGGACTGCTCTTCACATCCATATCTTGTGACGCATTAAACGGATGAGTCGACTGTCGCTCCGAATGATGAGTCGATCGAACGGACGGCTCAGACACTGGTCTCAGCGCTCATTGATTGGAGGGAACACATAGTGAACGTACGATAAACACCAATATTATACAGTCAGACATTTTGCTTGTTTTTCACGTATTCATCATTAAATCATTTCCAATAATAAATACAACTCTAACCACACATTTTGTACTTTTTTATAAATAAATACTATATAATTGTGTCTTTAAAAGGGCTATCTTTTTAAGTAGATAAGTCATTTCTTAAAGAAATTATTGGCTCTCAAGTGAGAGTAAACAACAGTTGTCTCTCATTGGATAATATACTTAATGGTCATAATGTGACGCAATCAGAAGCAATCTTTTGTCAGTAGATATGTTTAAAACTAAACGACGCCCTCAAGTCTGTAGTGTACAGACGTGAGTCACTTCTTGACTTTCCAACAGTTTTCAAAACACTCAGTCTTTTGGCGTCAGTTCTTCTCATAAACTATTTCTTTGAAACTAATTTGAAAACAAGTTTTTTTTTACAATTCCAAGAAACTAAAGAATAATATTTTAATTTTCATTTTATTTGGTCATGCAAATTTCAATGATATCCCCTCTCTTATTGCACTTTTCCAACTAATTTATCAAGATTAGCTGGAAATCATGGGTAATAAAAACTTATAAAATCCATCTTTAAGTTAACTTTGATTTTAATCTTTGCTGAAAACTCTGCACAAAATCTTTTTATTATTTTCTTCAGTATTTTGGAAAAGCATTTAAAATAATATCTCCGATAAAAACAGTTTTTCTTCAGTCAATAATTTAGTACTTTTTTCATTAGTTTATAGCATAGAAAACAATGTACTCATAGTATTTAAAAGGCTTTTTTAAGAACAATAATTCAATAAATACTAAATTTGAATGACTTTTAAATCTTTTGTAAACAAACCAATGATTTCTGAAGAGGCGGTCGAATAACAAGTCATTTATTTCATTGAAAATACTGTCAAAACAACATTGAATTTGGGAACAACTCTTTTAAACGAGTGGTCGATAAGAAAAACAAGACTTTTATGGGGACTTCAGTTGATTTCGAGGCCGACTTTCTATCAGCCGATCGTATAATCCCTTCCTATCCGACAGTTACGCAACGATATTATGAACACAAGTTCTTCAGGAATGCCTACAGACCTGATTGCGACCAAACAGTTCTTTTGCACTCAAACAGGTCTTAAACCAATATATTCTTTGAATATTAATTGTTTTCAATATTCAATTTCAGAGTTTGTTTAATAACTTTGTCTCCAAATAACGATATAATAAAACATAAGAAATGTATAAAAAGTATTGACTTTAATGTCGACGAAGAACTCAATCGATTGGAGAACAAAGTGTTCGGAAAGTGGAAGAAAGTATGTCTTATATTGTATTTGATTTTCATTTGATTTTTGTCTTTATTTCATTCATTTAAATAAAAGGGCGGACAGAAAGTGAAACCCGATTCTGTGTTATGTCGTATTACTTGTGAAGACAATCAGGTCTTCGACATTAAGGCCTGTATTAACGGAACAATTGTTGAAATAAATACCAAATTAATAGATAATTACCATTTATTGACACAAAAAGTCAGTATTAATAGGATTTTAATATTTTTATTTAATTTATTGATTGATCTCTTTATGGCAGACCTGGTCTGACGGCTATATCGCTATTATTCTTCCCTTTCGATGGAAACACGAGTCGGAAAAGGACTCACTTTTAAGTCCAGAAGAATATAGACTTTTGTTAGAAAAAGACAAAAATTTGTGAATTAATTAATTATTTGATATTTTTATTATTATTTTTCTTTTATAATAAAGTAAAATATGTGGAACTGTGGGGAAAGCCATCATTAAATGTTTAACTTTAATAATTTAAAATTAATGTCAATTAATGTCTTATTCTTAAAGATTTAAAAGAATATATTTTCGATTAATTAATTCAAACTCAAACTCATCCGAGAAAACAATTGAACCACAAATTTCTGGATGAGATTTACATTAAAAGAATGGGTGATTTATTGTTACCCCAGGAAACACTTGAATTGAATGACGGCCTCTATAGAAACATTTATAAGTATGAGTACCTGGTACTTCTAGATATAGATGAAATTATTGTTCAAGTTAAATCTTATAATTGGAATGAAATGCTCGTTCAAATTCATGCAGGGATAACCAAGCTCGGCCGTTCCAGAGGGGGTCAGCTATAGGTAAAAACCAGTTTTTCGGCCAAAATTTTAGAGGGGGGGTCAGGGGAGGGATTTTTATTAAAATGATGCAATATTTCTTAAAAACGCATAAAACAACATTTAAGAGCTTTTAGACTATTTTCAAATAAAATGGATTTAATTTACTCCTTATTCTAAAATTTATTCTCATTTAAGAGGAGTTGCAAAGAGTTGTGATTCTGTTCCTAATTCTAATTCTAATTAAGACT
>JAQGCE010000128.1:0-16790 GCA_034699185.1 Eupelops torulosus
CCGATGAATACGAATATAGCTATCGATAGTAGTGTTATGACAGCCATGAGGGACACCCAAAAGCTTACTAAATTTAAAATAGATAAGATTATTGGCTTTAATCAATTTATTCAAACAAAAAATATTTTGGATATTAATTGAAGTCTAAAAACTGTGTGAAGGCATAAATGGGTCACTTCTTTCTCTTAAACTTTTTATTTGGACTCACCTCTGGGTCCGATCCTTTCCTTTAGCAAATGAGAATTCCGATCAATTTTAGAATAATTTGAATTTTTTAGTTCATTTTTGATGTTATCAATGATTTCATCTGAGAGGGCACATCCCATCACATATCCCATCAGGAGAATAATTAAAATTAAATTTGAGTTAATTGAAGAGACGTTTATTTCAATCATATTTAGTTTCAAATATAATATTATTTAACATTTATTCAATAATTAGTTGCAAATTACACCCATTTTTAACAAATAACTGTATATTATGTTTATTAATGTTTTTCGACAAATTGTTTTTAAATTAATGATAAAAAATGATTAATTGAATAAATAGTATCTATTATAATCAATTACAATCTATTATAATTTATAATCTTATCAGACAATGGAAACCCTAACAGAAAAGGATAAGAGTGTTATTATCCTCTTATTATATTCTCAATCCTATAGATTAAATAGATTTAAATTTATCCAGTCAGCTTTAAATAAGGCTAAGCATATCCGGAATATATTTGTTAGTCCATCAAGGATATAGTATCTAGTAAATAATGAATAAATTAGATGGTTTAGACTGTTTATTGGTTAGTTATCAGATATAATCTTAATCAAAAATTTCAATGAATTGTGTTTTGATAACTCTATTGGTATTTGTGTTTGTATTTGAATCGAGTGCTGACAACACTGAATGTGAGTCCAAATTAGTTGAAAATCAATTTTAAACATATTATTAATTAATTTGATTGAAGTGCAAAAAAGTTCAAAACAAAAGAAATCATTTGCTGAAGAATTCGCTGCAATTTTGGGAGTCTTTTCGTTTGCAAGTGTTGCCACTTTAATTTCACCTTACATCGTTAAGGCAGGATTCATTCCGCTTATATTTATTACCAAGCTAATTTCAAAGCCACTAATTATGATTGGTCTCACTGGGTGGTTGATGGTTGCTTTGACACCAGCAATCTTGGCAAAATCAGGTTTGTTTTTGGCCAACAAGCCATTAGCTTAATTAATTTTTCTAACTTATCTTGTAATTTTAGGGGTGACGAGTCCTGTGTTTGAGACTCGATCGCAGGGAAATCATATGTTTTCATCGATAGGACGTCTATTATCTACTAATATGTCAGACGTAACAACAGAAACGATGAAATTTTTCAATTTAGATAACGAAGAGTGCAAATTGGAAATTAGCTGCAGATTAGGCAAAAAGTTAGCTAGCACTATCCCATACGTACAATACTTTGTCTCGCAATCTGGGTAAGAATTTAATTAATTTCTATGCTCAAATTTAAATGTATCTTATAATTTATTTAGTTTATTTGAGTTTTAAAAAATAGTACCATTCACATTTTCCAACAAAAGTTTGGGTTAGTTTAAATTTGACTCAATAGAGGGCAGAATAGACACTAAATATAAGTTTAACGCAAGAATTTTTAAGCAAATTAACTTGTTTATTTAAATACTTGTTTTTTGATAGATTTAAATATCTAGGTTTATTGACCTAAATTCCTGTTTTAAAATTCATTGATCTTTAAAGGGTTAAACTAATTTAAAAATTAACTAGCATATTTTTATTTAGAACCATTTAAGTTAGGATTAAATTGAAATAATTGTATTAATTGATTGTAAAATCTATTTTAAGTGCCGGTAATTGGATCGAACAGACATATATGGCAAAAATGGTCAGATCTATGACCGATTCCAACGACTGTTCAAATAGATGTCAATCACTTAATGGCGATCATAAGCTTTCGACCGCTACTTATTCCACCGATTCGTCCGATTCTGTGAATAATGTTTTGGAGTGGTTGGGTTAGGGGTTGGGTTAAACTCATCTATTAATTATTACTTATATTTATTTTATTTAAATTGAATTTTCAATACTTATTAAATTATTAATGAATTCATAAATAAAAATATGCAAGTTCACTTATAAACTGTCTTAAAATTAATGATCAATAACCAGAGAACAGTATATTAGCAAGATAAAATAGCAGATTTTAGCAAAAACAATAGAATACCTTGGAACAAAAAAATAAACTAGATTTATCTAATGGAATATAAAATGTGGAGCAATAGGAATATGCATTTCCTCCATTATTTGTTATACATTCTCAATCTAGTATTGTCCTGGATCCGTTTGGGCCAAATCGGGGATAAAAGTGTGTATTGTTTTGCACTAATTTGTTATTTGAATGGCAATCATAATGAAGGATATCTTTGGAGTAGTGGACAAAACTAGGAGGGATAAAACTCGATTCCGAGTGTACTAGCTCTGTTTATTAAAAGGATTGAGTAAACCCATCAAAAAATTTCTTGAAAAGTTATTTAAACTAACAGATCTTAGCAAAAACAATAGAATACCTTGGAACAAATAAATAAACTAGATTCATCTAATCATTAGATTCTAATGTAATCAAATCTAATGAGTAATTGAGATGTGTGTCCTCGATTATTTTATTATTCTATCCCTAATTGCTTATTGAAAGAATTGAGTCATCAAAAAAACCACACTTAAAAAAATATTTTCTTGACAAGTTATTTAAAATAACTTATCTTCAATGTAAAATATTTGAGATTGGCAAGATTAGTTTATATAACTGGTTATAATAGCTACTTTACATGTTCCTCGGTAGTATAGTGGTTAGTATCCCCGCCTGTCACGCGGGAGACCGGGGTTCGATTCCCCGCCGGGGAGGTCTTTTTTCTTTTTATTTATTTTTATAAAATAAAAGTAAACTATATTTAAATTGAGTTTTAATATTAATATTAAATTAAAATCAAAAATTATATTATATATTTGATGTTTGATTTTTCAAATTTAGAAACGCCATAAGAAACCTATTGGTGCTATTTTAGGTCATTGACCCTCTTCTCCAAAAATATGACTGACATAGAAAATACAGACAACAAAAGTTTAAAAATGTTGACTCAAAAATAGCTGAGATCTAAATCATTGATATTTAATCCGAATAAAATACAATTGAACTTTGGATATAAGCCTGGCATTTATTAATTGTTTGCTCATTTTATTATTGATGATATAAAAATGTTTTGTAATAAACTGTGAGTAAAAATAAAACTTATTTTACACAAAACCATATTTAATGTCTTTATTTTGGTTGTCGTTCACTGTTTTTATTTAAAGTGAAACCATTTGAAAACTGCCCGAAACCAGATTTAAAACAACTTTTTCGTTCATTTGACTTGTGCTCCACTAAACTATCCAGTTATATGAACTTTTCATGTCCTTTAGTTCAGAGGAAAGCCCTCAACAGGTGACCATGTTTTTCAATGTCTTGTGAAAGTTGAATAATTTCAATAATTGATTCAAGCAATTAGTCATTTTTTAATTGTTAACAATTTGTCTCAATTGAAAAAAATATTTAATAGTTTTGCTTAAAATTTTACACAAAAAATAAAACTTAATTCAATTGAAGTGTTTTTTTTTCGGTTCAATGTTTTTTAGTTTTTTTGAATTTTATATTAAGTGAAAACTTGTTTTCATCGATAAGTTTGGCACAAGTTTTGTGAATTCAATTTCACTTTAGCTTAAAGGCTATAATTTAACAAACTTGTTCATGGTAAGTTGGCAAACATTCTTATTTCTTTGAACTCTTCAAATGATCTAGCCAACTCATAAACCCATAACCTTTATTATTATTAATTTAATGGTTGCGTCAATTGATTTAATTAAGAGTAGAAGTGAGTCGTCATAAAAAACATATTTATTTGATTTTAAAAGAAATCAAAAGACTATTATTTGTTTCGTAATTGTCTTTAACTGTAGTTTCAGTGAAATTATGGACACATTTTCAGTAGTCTTTCCTCAATATATCGCTACTTAAATATTTGTAAATTTTAAGATTGTTTTTTACGTCAATTATGACATACTTTCAAATGTTTTAAATTAATTTAAAAATTAGGAAAAATATGTTTATAATTATAGTGAAAGTATTGAATTATCCTGTTGACTTTCCTGGGTAACTTACTTGCAAAATACCTGTTTTTTCTTTATTACAACTTATTTTTGTTAGGATTTTGTTGAATAATAATAATATTGAGTTCCAGTCCTTGAGTTAACTCAATATTTCATCTTAAAAGGTGTTTTCGTAATGAAATCATTGAATGTTTTGCTTTTTTTCAAAAGACCTTGGAGTCAAGTTTTAGTTTTAAAATTTTGTTTTTATTGAATCACTTGATTATTGAATCAAACTATTATTGAATCGTCTCATCCGAGTGAATATCCTTTGTTTGGTTGAGGTTTTAATTTGAAAATAATCGATCAACTTTTAAAATTTTGATTAAAACCAAGTCTGATAACAGGCACTGACTCTTACAACCCTTCAAGAGGTAATTTTTTTTAATGTGATTCTAATTAATCTAAACTTTTATTTGTGTCGAAGACCTTCTTTCACAATAAATAATTTGAATTTTAAATGTTTTGTCGATTATATGCGTCACTCATATCAGGTATTAATGAGAAACTCATATATTTTTGTGTTATATTCCTCTTAAAAGGCGGCGATAATTGACTTTTTACTGAACATCAAATCAAAAGTTTAGAATAATTTTCGAGTTTTCAATTTCAGGTGTTATGGCGTGAAAATGAATTTTCCTGTCCTTCAATTGGTTTTGAGTTCATCATAATACTTTCTCTCCTTTGTTTATATGAAGTGCTGTCCAAAATCAAAGACATAATAAATGCTAACAATTGTTATATAATCTTTACTTTCGATAATCATTTGCCGTAAAAATGATGGAATCAAACAAAAACAGTGATATTATAGACTCCTCACAATCTTTACTGAAAGAGTTGTCTTCCCTTTATATGAGTGAGAAATACAGTGATTTTGTGTTTATCATTGAAAACGAGCGCATATTTGCCCACAAATTCATTCTATGTCTTCGTTGCGATTACTTTCGACTAATGTTTTCTTCTGGTTTGAGGGAAGCCATCAATAATGAGGTCGAAGTGAAAGAGACGCCAATTAATGCCTTCAAAGATGTCTTATATTTTATGTATTCCGGAAGAATATATTTGAAGAATAAAAAAGTGGACGATATTATCGATATTTTATTTTTGGGTAAATAACTGATAATTAATTGTTAACTAATATCTAAACTAATGTTTTCAATGAATTTATTTCTAATCTATTAGAACTAAAATTTTAAGAATTATCTTTTATTTTAATCTTGATAATCATGTTTAGTATACTTTATAAAACTTGTTTTGAATATCAGGCCATCGCTACGAAATGCATGAATTGGTGGAAGCGGTCAGTGAATACCTCCACCAAAATATCAATGAAGACAATGTGTTTGAAATTCTTTCGACGGCCTCTCTCTTCAACTTCAGTCTACTTCAGAAGAAATGTCAGGACTTTATTCTATTTAAAGGCTATAAACTGTTATCTAATGAATCGTTGATGAATCTGAGCGCCAAAACTCTGATCCAATTGCTATCAAGCGATGACTTCTGTGCCGAAGAAATAGATGTCTTCAATGCAATAATCAAATACATGCAAATGAATCCCGATTATAATGAAGATATTTGTGAGAAACTTATCTCAACTGTACGGTTGCCTCTAATTTCTTGGAACGATTTAATAGCTTATGTCTGGCCTTCAGGTGTGTACTTAAGTACTTTTGAGTACTTTTAATAAAAAAGGGAAACTTTCCTTCAGTTCATATTTGCATAAAGTTTTCAAAAACAGTTTTTACTGATTAGTAATCAGTTTTAATAATTAATAATTATTTTTATTTAATTTAAAACTTATTTTTTACTTCCGCTTAAATCAGGTCTTTTCGGAAAAGAGGAACTTCTGAGTGCTATCGATGGAAGGGCCGAAACCACTGATAATTACCAGAATTATCGTAAATGTGTTAAACCGATTAATAATCTGAAGTCGATATCAAACTATATTACGGAGAAGTGTGCTCTTCATAGTCGTAAATATGAGCAAAACCTATCAGTTATATTGAAAATACCGGGAAGTTTTACCATTGACTTCGAAGGCATCCGTTTCATTAATTATATTGAACTCGATTTTGGCAATTGTGACAAAACTGGTTATTCCTATTATATTGAAGTCTCCTCTAATGGCGAGTGGAAACGGATTGCTGACTACACCGACTATCGGTGCCATTCGACTCAATACATATATTTTGGCAAAACTGCCATCAATTCCATACGAATCTATTGTTCGTACTGTAAAGGGGGCGGAACTAACTTCATATTAAATGATTTCAAGTGTATGACCAGAGAACTGCCGCCCGAGCTCTACAATTCATCCAAGAATAAAAACGATTTGGATTATTTGAGTCAAAACATTAATAAATTTTTTGCACCGCTTTATGGACCCCAACTGGACCTGTCCTCTAAAGCTAAATGTACCCCAAATAAGATCTTAATTAAGTCTTAATCATTCTTTACTCAAATCATATTTAAGTCATTGTTTTATAACATTTTTATTCTTAGATTTTATTATATTTTTACCGAATTATCATTTATTTTATAAAAATTAATAAAAATAAGTCAATTGACTGTCAATTTTCAAAATAAGTTTTAATTTTCCTGGTTTAGAATTTAATCATGGTACAAGATTTATTTATTTACATGATTCGGTAAGACCTACCCATTCATCCATATATTTCCAGACCTGTGGTGTTTGAAGACAAGTGGTTCCGCCTCCTCTCTTGTACTGAGACTGCATTCTGTTGATATCACCAATACATACATAGGGATTGCCTACATTTTTAGAAATGGCCCATTTACTGTGGTCCTCTAAATAGCTGAATTTGCCAGATAACTTTGAATTTTGGAATTTAAAATCAATTTCATTGACATTTTCAACGATAGGTTTAGTGCAAAATGAATCCAATGGATTGCCTGGATTTTTACGCCAGGTCTCCACTTTTAAGTTAGTCTTTAAAGTCTTGGCCACAATTTCCGAATATAAATCAACATGGTCATTTGGACTTTTACTAAAAGAGGTGAAACTCATACCACCAATACTCGTAAGGTTTTCAATACTGGATTTATCTGAAAGACAATTAAAAAATTAAAAATTTGAATAATGATTGTATTGTTTTGAGAGCACCACCTTTAGACCATTTCTTCTTTTCTAAGGCATTGATTTGAGTGTTTTCCTTTAAATCTGCACCAACTTTGATAGAGTATATGTGTGGCTGCATTACTAGCAATTGGCTAATTATTTTAGACATTTCGCTGGCTTTAAAAGACATGCAAAGTGCTGACTGACCATAACGAGCACCGGAATCAGGATATTTATAGGAATGAGTGTTCTAAACAATAAGTATAATTATTCAGAAATGTCTCCAAGATAATCATCACTTACTTCTTCAGAGGCAAAGTGAGGAACGCTGTGAATGAGCCAAAAAGCATGGGTATTATCAGAGGCCACAACACCCTTGGCATGGGCACCACCACTTTCGGCTTCACCTTCAGGTGGCTGATCGTTGTAATTGATATAACTTAATTGAGAACTCAGTTTAGATGAGTAGAGCGGAGATAATGTCTGAGCGAAAATGGATTTCTCTTCATTTATATTATAATCAGATAAAGTGAAACCATTTTTTGTATTATTTGTTATAAACGCATATCTATATCCTGTGTCCAATGGACTGCTCTGATGAGTCAGGTGCGGAAGCTTGTAGACTACATACCAGTCCACAATTGTTCCGGTTTCGTCGCGACATTGCAACTCACCATTAATCACAAGATAAGAGTTGATAAACAAAATCAAAGACAGAATTTTCATTGTTTTTTCAAATAACATACAAACAATGAAATTGAAGTTTAATATTCTTCCTCTTAAATAACAAAATATATCTAATCATAGATTATTTGCACTTAAGATACTTGGTTATCTGAAGCTGTCCTAGAGTCTGCTTTGCTTGATAAACCTGAATAATAGAAAATATGAGTACTTCTATTCAATATATTTCTACATATTTCAAGTGAAATATGACTTAAATATGTTTGTAAAAACACCTTGTTTGTTTTCAATTAATTATCAAAATTACTGATAAAGTCATAAGACTTGATTGATATCGAGTTGTTTTAACTTAAATATCTCTGCCTTTACCACAAAATAGTTTTCTATTTATGAAATTGAATTTGGTTAAAATAAAGGTCAATTAAAAATATATTTGATAAGCTATAAATAATTTTCATTTTATTTAGAAATTTTGTTTAAGTTATATAACTTTGTTTTCAATTCATTTTCTCGAAAACACTTTTCAAATGAGTTTTTGAATTATTGACAAACTCTTGATTAAGAAAACCATTTAAAAACCGTTTTACATAATTGTCTGCTTTTTTGGTGTGTCCTTTGAGTTGAAGAGGAATACGGAATATTCCAAACGAAGTCTGATTGAAATTCTCTGTTTCCGTAAAATTTGTCTCAATTTCTGTGAATTCTGTGCTTTTTAACTGAATTTGAAAGACATGACTGAAGTCGTTATCAAACGACAGTTCAATTGAATCCTTGAATGAGTCTTTGCGCTGACAATGGAATCCCAAATCACTTTTCAAACTATCATTGATTGTCTCAATCATTAAATTGTTATCTTTTAAGTCAACAAATTTGGTTCCAACAAAATCGAAGAGACCGCTGTCTCTTATAATCATCAGACCATATATCACATCAACCGTTTCCCCATAATATTCAACTCCAGTATTAGTGGTTAACATTGCCTTAACTTCTGTGCCTTTAATCACATTATTTTTTATATCCGATTCATTTGAGACGGATTTGGAGATGTCTTGCAATTCAATAATTTGTTTATCGCTTAAGAATTTTCTTTTGCGAAGGCTTTCAATGAACTGTTGTTTTCCATTTCCAGCAAATCTTTGTCGCAAAAAATTATTTAAAAATCTTTGTGAAACACTTGACTTCTTTGATCCAAAACTAATAATCGGAACAAACAGTAGGCCTAAGAAAACAATACTTTGAATAAGAGCTCAAAATTGATTGTAAACTTACCCAGAGATTCAATAGGGAAGTGGTGAGCCTTTACATGAGTTTTGCCGATTTGTAGTAACCGTTCGTAAGACAGTTCTTTTGCAAAGAAGTGTTGTACAAAAGGAGCCGTATTGTCTCGATGTGAACAAATCCATTCCTCTTGTGTCACATTTTCAAAGGAATAATTGATTTCTTCTTCGAGTTCTCGATTCATGGCATCAATTATGTGCTCAATTGTGACGTTTTCTACATCGACTCCGCCGCCAACGAACCCAATCAGTCCATCGAATCTCATTTGAAGCAAACCATAAGAGATTCCATTAGAGTCAGGGGTCGAGTAAATCATGCAATGAGTGGCGTGATTACATTCAGTGTACTTTAATGAGTCTGGAAGTGTGACACTTTTGAAAAATGGACTCGAATTGGCCGTCGATGAAGACATTTGTGATTGTATTTGATTTGAACTCATTTAGTGATTAAAAAATATTCATATAATTTATACCTATTTTTATCACAAGATTTACGCTAACATTGATTCAAAAGATTTGTATTTATATTCAAAAAATTTTGAAATTTCGATAATAAGAGAGAAACTGATTACGACATCTCAAGGCTGACCTCTATTTCAGACTTTTTTCCCATTTTAATAGATTTAAGTTTGAATTTAAGATATGAATACTATGTAAAACAGATAATAAAATAACAAAATATGAATTGATTTAAAATTAAAAAAATTTGTTTAAAATTTATCGAAATTTTCATAAATGCTTTTCAATTGATTTCTGGAATTATTTACAAAATTTTGTTGAAGAAAACCATTGAAAAAACGTTTGACGTAATTCTTCTTCGGTTCCGTCTCTCCTTTCAATTGAAAGGGAATCCGTAATAAACCGAAAGAAGTCTGACTGAAATTCTCTGTTTCAGTAAAATTTTCCTCAATTTCTGTGAATTCACTGATACTTAACTGAATGTGAAACACATGACTCAAGTCGTTATCAAAAGAGAGTTCAATTGAATCCTTGTCTGAAACCAGGATCTGATCATATGATCCCAAATCTCTTATCAAACTATCATTAATTGTCCGAATCATCAGATCCTTATCTCTGGCGTCAACGAAATCAGTTCCAACGAAATCAAAGAGACCGTTATCTCTGATAACCATTAAACCATAGGTTGCGTCAAAGTTTTCATCGTAAAATTGCACAGGTAGCTCCATTCTTAACATTGCCTTTACTTCAATATCTCCATTATTTTCGCCATTTTCTTCGTCAGAAACATTCGTTTCAAGACTTTTCAATTGTTCTTCATTTAAAAGTTCCCGTTTCCTAATGGTTTCGATGAACTGTTGTCTCGCATTCCCCGCAAATTTTTGGCGCAAAAAATTACTCAAAAATTTGGCCGAAAAATCAAAATTATTTTTATCGGATCCACCGATCGGTACATGAAATACACCTTTAAATAAAAAAAATGTTTTCATTGATTTTTTATTCAATCGATTTAATGCAAACCTAATGACTCGAATGGGAAGTGTTGGGCCTTCATATGAGTCTTCTCTAAGTATAAAATCTGGTCAAATGTCAACTGTTTGGCGAAAAAGTGTTGAACAAATCGGGAACCACTGTCACGATGTGAACAAATCCAATCATTTTCTGTCACTTTTTCAAAATAATAATTGATTTCTTCCTCGAGTTCTCTGTTTGTGGCCTCAATTATCTCATCTATAGTGATGTCTTCAACATCGACTTCCCCGCCGGCAAATCCAATGAGTCCATCGAATCGGAACTGAAGTAAACCATAGGAAATGCCGGTCGAGTCCGGAGTCGAGTAAAGCATACAATGAGAGGCGTGTTTACTATCTTTAAGATTTAAAGAGTCTGAAAGTGACAACGGTTTGTAGACCAGTCTCGTTGTCACTACTTCTGAAGACATGACTTATGTGAAGATATTCTTAACTGAAGAATAAAGTGATTATTCTGTGCTTTAAATAGACGCTCAATGTTTACGTTTAATCAATTATGTTGTGATGTCATTGGGTTATACTTAATCCCATATAAAACGTTTTCTCTTAACTTTAATTTTAATTATTTGATAATTAGTTTGGATTTTTAATTAAGAATAAATTAAGCTTAAAATTTTAATCACTTATTGACATGGTTAGCTAGTATTTTATAATTTTATCTGGATAATAATTATTTATAATCAAGTTTAAATTTATTTTAAAAGACATTATTAATGTTATGAAAGACCCTTCAGTTCAAAAGTGATGTGTTTTGTTATGATTAGTGTCTGAATGTAAACAATTGTTTTGACTTTTATTTGAATTTTTAAAATTAATATCACCACTAATCCAAGATTAAATCTGATAATCTTGTTTAATAACCAAATTATTGAACTCTTAGTTAAGTGTTGATAATATAATTTTAATTTCAAATGTATTTACTTAAAGGTGAGTTACTTTTGAGGTTCAAATTTTAGGTCTTATTTGTACTCATATTTGGTCTTAATTTGAATTATGAGATGAATAGATGATAAATAAAACAACAAATTAGTAAAAAAATGAGATATCCTTTCGTCCGAAAAGCCTTCAGTGCTTTAAAGTCGTTTGTAATCTCCTTCAGTGGTATTATAGTAGTGACCAATGGAGTCGCATATGTAGCTAAAGTGGACGGCATATCAATGCAGCCCACTTTTAATGATGATCCTGGTGAAACCTCAGATTTTGTGCTACTCTCACACTGGCACTCAAGAAACTATGAATTTGAGAGGGGACAAATTGTTTCAGTCATTTCTCCGCGAGAACCAAATCAATTGATTATTAAAAGGATTGTCGCTCTCGAAGGTTACCATTGATTTCCTTTTTATTTGTGACACTAATTGCTATATTTGATGACATCCACCAAAACAGGTGATACTGTAGTGACCCGACCGCGTTATAAGCATAGGAGTGTTCAGGTGCCAAAAGGCCATTGCTGGATCGAAGGGGACAATGCAGACAAGTCTATGGACAGGTATGTCATTATTTAAATTATTGATAAGTGTTTGAAAGTCAACGAAATTTCAATCATTAGGTTTTATTTAAATTATTAACTGAACAGAAAATACCCTTTGATTTGATAGCAATACCTTTGGATGCATACCATTGGGTCTGATATCTGCAATATGTCTGTATATAATATGGCCGCCAAAGAGGTGGAAGAAGATAGAGAATGGACTGCCATATGACAGAACAGCTGTTGTTTATCCTAATAATAAGTGTTTAATAACTTTCACGTCAAAAGAATATCACAATTTAACTAATTTTGACGATACTTTTAGTTTAATCGAACAAAACTAAAGTTATTTTTTAATTTTAAGACATTTTTTTCGCCAAAAGATTTTATTTTGTTTACCATTGAATTCAAATTAAAATAAAATCGTTTTTTAGTGTTCGAGACTTTTCTGTTCTTATTATGAATGTCAGGTATGGCTCTGTTTATAAATGTTTTTCTATGGATGTGTGTCTTTAAGATTGAATTGAGAGGTATTTCTATAGAAATTTCATATTTATTGTATTTCATTTTTATTACAAAATTATTAGTTCTTTAATTTTGTTTTAAACTTTTTATTCTATTTTATGTCTATTTTTCGCAATAATTTGTTATAAAAAGCGTTTTCCTCTAATTAGTAGCTATAAAACAATGCTTCCCAAACACTGTTAGCTAAATGTCTTGTTACAGTAAACTATGCTTGCTCAAGACATCTATAACACTAATAGAAAGTATGGTCCCCTAAGAGATGGAAGAAGTTGAAGAATGAGCTGCTTTATGACAGGTCAGCTTTTGTTGATCCAAATAATAAGTTTTTAATAAAATTATTGTCGAGAAAAGCCTACCACAAGACCAATACCACAATACAGATGGCCTTTTGATGAAAAGATTGATTAAAGTTATTTAAACTAGAAATCTATGCCTTACGTCCTATCAGTGAATAACCAATTTTGACGACACTTTTATTCAATACAATAACGCTTTAAATGACTGGATTTGAATTTTTGATTAATTTCTTTAATACTTTTTTAGTATTACTGAAGTATTCCCTAAAATATTATTTTATGTTTATTTTTCGCATCAATTTGTTATAAAAAGCGTTTCCCTCTGTTTATTAGTTCTAAATCAAGGCTTTCCAACCACTTTTGGCTCAATTTCTGGTTTAATAAACATTAGATTAATTATAAATGATTTTAATCTAAATCTATTGGAACTCATTTATTGTATGAATTAATATTAAATTAATTTTATTTTTATTTGATTTAAATGCAAATTAGATTTTCTTCTTATTTTGCTTTTTGATTAACTCTTAAAAGAATACTAAGTTTAGTCCGGTGTCAGTCCTGCCAACAACTCCAGGCATAATTGTGAAGTTTGGGATCGCAGGTCGGATCCCTGGGTTTATTGGCAGGCTCTGCTGCTGTGCTGTTCAAATCTAATATTCTGTGCCATAATTGTTTGACCACTTGAGGGTATTGATGGGCGACGTTGTTATACTCGCACGGATCGACTCTTATGTTGTAAAGGCATAAGTCATGCTTTGCGTTGCAATTTACTGATGCGTTGGCGGGTTTGGGGCCGCACTTAACCATACTTTCTATTAGTATTTCATAGTTTGCAGTTCTGTTCAAATGAATGAGTGCTTTATTGGAAAGACAGTGTATTCTCTCCCAGTTTTTAAGTGACTCAATATATAAGTTAACATTTGTTTGTGGATCATCGCCAATGCCAAAGGGCGGATACCATCCAGACCAGTCAGGAAAGACAAGGCCTTGAATTAGTTTCCAGTCCTGTGATCTAATGGCAGAGACATTCCAAATGGGATCGATATTATGCAGAATCTCTGAACGAATCGACGATTTATTATAAGAAAGTGTATTCCAAACGGAGAGACCTTTCAATATTATAAATAATTAATGAGTTTTTATAATTTAATCCAAGGTTTTGATTGTTTTTTCTGATATTAATTAAAATTTAATTGAAATAATCTGACCATAAGTCGGATAATTTGAGTTTTCATTCATTTTATTGAGATCTTTAGCGCCGATAGCGTCCAAAAGTGTCGGCAATAAATCCGAGACATGAATCAAAGCGTTCGATACATAACCCGTTTTGTTGAGTAAAGGACTCCAAATAAATGCCGGAACTCTTATACCTTCAAAAACATAATAAGACTTAAGTTTTAATTCAAGTTTTGGAGGCAATCGTCAGGCGTTTAACGTTTGTTCAGAAGTTCACTGTTTTTCCAAATTTAGTAAACATTTAATTATGGGTACAGTTATTGGGATATAAAGAACACATCCAATACATACCGCCCTCCCAGAGTGTGGCTTTGACTCCTCTGAGAGGCCAATTTGAAGCCGCATTTCCTAAACATTGGGAAAAGAATTTCATTACATATGTTGGGAGCGTATAATTAAGCTATTAATAGACCTGTGAAACCACTGGCGGGCCCCCCGTTGTCACTAATGAATACCAGAACACTATTCCTCAACATATTTCTTTCATTCAATTTATTGACTATAAGGCCAATTGACTCATCCATTGCATAAGTCATGGCAGCAAAGATTCTTCGATCTTCAGATTTAATGTAATCAAACATTTGAATGTATTTTTGCGGTGCCTGTAGTTTCGCGTAGTGGTTGGCGCCGTGAACACTCTGATAGGCCATATAGAGGAACAGGGGCTCAGACGTGTTGTGCTCGGATATAATTTTGACACTCCTATCCGTGAAATAATGTGTGGAATAAATTCCTGTCGCGTTTGTAATCAAATCGAGATTATGTCTGAAGTCTAATCCCCAAAACTGTTTGTCCTCCAGTACTGTGTGATCGAAGTAGTCTTCAGCACCTGACCAATAGCCGACATGTGAATCGAAGCCACGATAGGTTGGAGTGTATTCGTGTTTAAAGAACCCCAAATGCCATTTGCCTGCAATTTAAGTGCTTATCAGAACTCCAGTATATCCTTATTCTTGAATTTTATTTTGTTTGAAATCCTTATTTAATTGCTTTTATGTAAAGCCATTACAAAACTGAGTCTTTGAGTCGAGTTATAAATTTTGATTAATTGCTTCAATATTTGATTAATTCTAAGAACAGGATTAGACTCTAAATGCAAGCTTTGATTGATTTCTATCGATAAGTATTTGAGTACCGACTCGTTTGACAGCCTTAAGAGGGATGAGTTCCTCAAATCTCTTACGAAATATTGAATTGTTCTCAAACTTCTCTTAAGACTAGAGTTTCGGCGTTTGGTTTATATTCTTTCTATAATTTATAATAACTTTAATAACAAATTGTATTCATTTTACTCATCAAAGTCTCGCCTTTTTCTCTAATTTATTGATAAATTATTTGATAATCCATTCAAACCGACTGCATGTGTGGCGTAGTTATACTCTCGTAGATATTCTGGCAATAGCTTCACATCCAATGGCAATCCATAGGGATGTGCTGTTAGTATTACATAGTTTTGTAGTCCAGTATGAATCGGATGAACACTCGATAAAAGGGCTGATCTGCTCGGACTACAAACCGGAGAAGTATAGTAATTGTTTAATACTATTCCGTCCGCCGCTAACGTATCAATATTTGGGGTTAATAACTGGTCAGAACGGAATCCGACATCAGACCAGCCCAAGTCGTCGGCCACAAACAATATTATATTTGGTCTTTCGGTGAAACAACTCATGATATTAATTGTAATCATAAACCAAATAATTTTCAAAATAATTAACATTTTATTCAAATTGTAATTCATTTCTTTTAATTTGTTTTTTATTCACAAAAAGTCAGTTAATTCTGAATAATTAACATCAGTTTATTGACACTTTGATGGAAAACCTCGAGTATAAACAAATGATAATCACATAAATGGTGGCGTATTTTTGAGAGTTTTCCCCAATTAAGATATTTCTTGTGATTTTGAGCCTTTATCTGAGCCATAGATAAAAGTTTAGTCAGTTTGTGATTAAACTTTGTTTTACTTTTTCTCATTTATTCAATTATTGTGGTCTCAGTCGACGAAAAATAAGACAAATTTTAATAATAATTGCCTTCAATTATTCACCGAAAACTGTGTCATTACTATTGTTTGATGTCTTCACAACTAATCTGATTTACGCCACTGATTATGTCATAATAAGGTCATCCGTTTAAATAAATTCTGAATAAAATGAGTTGGCAACAAGTGCTGAGAAACTTTTATTGCTGACAAAAAACCTTTTCCTTCGCCCATTCCTCTAAACCTGACATTTATTTAAATGTAGGGAATATTTTATTACATGATTTGAGAAAATTGAGTTCAATTATCTAAAAAATATTTACTCAATATTTTAGGATTTTTTGTGTGAAATTTGAGAAACAATTTCACACTTTATTTGTGATAATTTCATGAAAGAGTATTTTTATAAAAATAAAAATAAACATTATTTGCTAACTACATTTATTTGCTGTATTATTTGCTGTATTTTTTGAATGCTCTTTGCAAAAATGTTTTCACACAAGAATTATTTGAGCGTAAATCAAATGTTGATTTTATTGGTTTTCCTCTTTTTATTACGT
>JAQGCE010000129.1:0-16788 GCA_034699185.1 Eupelops torulosus
GTTTGAATGAAAAATTAAGACTTACTGTTCCGAACATTTTTTCAGACAATCTTTTCCTAAACTTAAGACTTAATCCAAGAAAACGATTCAATAAATAAGAATCTCTGAAAAATAAATGACAGCACAAATCAGTTGAAAATCAATAGTATTTTTCATTGAATTGTTTTCTTCTCTTTTTTCTCTCAGTTTTTGCCAATGAAATGTCAAATGTGTGAAACCGTGGACAGTATGGACAGGTATCAATTATGCGTTGACTGTTGAATCGAGACCAAAAAGATATTCGGCACAACTGGACCGGTGTTATAGTTGATAATAAATGATGTCAATCAACCGATTGGTCCATTGGCTTCACACCATATCCGCCGTAATACTCGTTCATTTGGGTTCATGTGTCACGCCTTCACTTATTCCTGAAATGATTAATGACAATCATCGGACTAATTGGACCAACAGTACGATTACATGTCCTAAACAGTGTTACTGTTCCCTTCAGCTGTCTATACACGTAATGCAAATATAATTCATTTGATTTTCATATAAACAATAGACTATCGAATAAATGAAAGTAATTCTAATTTTATTCTTATTTGCATTTGTTTGGCACAACTGCATAGTCAGGAGAATTGGTTCAAGCAGTCAATTGTTCGTATCAATCGATATCTTCGATCCCAAAATCAATACCTTTCGATACGGAATCTCTAGTATTAACACATAATCTAATTGAGGACCTCTACGAACAGTTCCCGACTTTCGATCGTTTGCAAGAATTATACTTATCTCACAATCAGATCAATCATTTGGGAAGAGGTCATACATTCTATAACTTGACTCATCTCAGACTTCTAGACATTTCTCATAACAAATTCCGGACATTATTTGCTGATGTGTTTCGTGGACTAAAACGTCTGGAAGTATTGGATCTGAGCAATGGTCACATCAAATATATTGATGAACATGCGTTCGATGGACTCGAAATGCTTAAGGAATTGAATATCGAGAACAATCAGTTGTCGTCCATTTATTTAGAACTCTTTCAAAGTATTCTCAATCTTAGTGTAAGTGAACAATTTATCTTGTTTACTTTCCACAATACTAAAAATAACTGCTTATATATATCCAGTGTTGTTTTGAAATGAATGTGTTTACTCTTTTTCTCGATTATCGTCTAATTTGAAAAATTGAAAATTTATTTCCCATTTTTCACTGAATTTCAAAATAATGGCATTTATTTTGTCAGAAGAAAAGAATGGAAAATAAATTTTTTGAGAAAGACATTTAAGTCTAATGGGATCCCATAATGGGATGCCATCAATATTTGTGTTTTATGTGAGACAAACATTAATGCCATAAATCAAACTCTGATTCGTTTTCCATTAGTTATGAAACAAATTTATATTTGAATTGATATAAGATTTGAAAATAAGTGGATTTGTTGTTCAAATCACAGGTACTTAATGTCGGCGGTAATAGTATCAGTCACTTAACGGGCGGTATATTCGCGTCATTGACAGGCCTTAGAAGACTAGTGCTGTGGCGAAACAGAATAATTAGTATTAATGACAACGCATTCGTTGGCTTAGAATTATTAGAAGAGTTATACCTAAACGACAATCACTTGATTCGTGTGCCATCGATTGCGTTACAATCATTGAAGAGGATCATCACTATTAATATGGACGCAAATCCATTGCAACAGTTGTCGACCGGAGACTTCGTTCACATACCTGTCAATCAGATCAGTGTAATTAATTGCAACCAGTTAGTTTTAGTGGACAGGGGCGCATTCTGGGATCTGCCCAACATCAATGCAATTAGTTTGCATACTAACCCCAATCTGCAGTTTATCGATTCGCAGGCATTCCTCGGCGTACCTCTACTTCATTCGCTTAAACTGCATGACTGTGGACTGAAAACCTTTCAACACGACATCATTGACTATGTCCTCAATGATCAACAATTTCATAGCAAACATAAATTGAAAGTTACATTTGATGGCAATCCAATTCTGTGTGACTGCAATATTAATTATTTATACCAGGTCAGTCAGCACAAAAGCTAACTTTATATTCTATTCACACAATTTCTATGAAATATTTATTTTATTACTAAAAAATTCAATTAAATTGTTTTCTTTTGGGGAGACTTCTATTTAATTAATTGCTAGACACAAATACTGATTAATCGATTGCTCAGTTTATTCGTAGAGTTTCTAATTAATTATAAGTAAAGTTCTAATCTGTTTGTGGTATTTGTTTGTTGTTTCAGTGCCTCAAACATCCAAACAATAGTAAAATCGAATTAATTGACGGCAAAGACTTACAGTGTTTTCAACCGAAAAGTTTGTCTGAAATCAAATTAATTGATTTGACAGAAAATCTGATACCACAAGAATGTGGGCCCAAAATAGTGACGATCGGCAAAACTAATGTCACAATACATAAGAAAATAGGAGACCGACATGTATTCCAGTGTCGAGCACTGGGCCTACCCGTACCTAAGATAATATGGATTCTACCGAATGGTTTGTGAATTTCTCTTACCATTAATTAGATTTCACAGCAAATGCAGCAAAACATAGAAAAGACTGAGTAAAGTGTTTAACAAATTTATCGGAGTCTCTATTCTCTGTATTTTGTTTTTTATTCGAATAATTAAGTTTCAGATCACTTACCGATCGATAGATAGCGAAGAAAATATTTACTTTAGACTAACTTTGGTTTACTTTTACTCAAAACAACTTATTTCAGGCGATGTATTGAATGAGACGTCAAATCAGATCCATATTCAGCTCAAAACTCCCGGAAGTTTACGAATGTTTCACTTAAAGCCAAAAGACTCCGGAGTTTACAAATGTATGGCTGAGAACAAACACGGAATAGCCGTCTCTTCAATGGAGCTTTTGGTCAATGATATCGATTTGCATTTGTTTGCCATAAGTATTGCGTCGACTTATGTGACGCTCGTCTGGAACGGAACGGCTCGCAATCTATTCCCTGAATATCAGATTTTATATCATCGAATAGATGGCAATAACTTACTTAACTCAACCAAATACGAGACGGTCACTGTTAACCACTTCCTCCGCTCCTATACCATCAATAATTTATTGCCGAACCATAGATATAAGATGTGTATAGCCATAAGAGATGAAGACACAGATATAATCGCCAACGTTCAGCTCTCATGCACTGTTGTCCAAACAGCGCCGGCATATCTGGTCGGCTCAATGTCAGGTACATTATTATAAAGAAGTAATTTATGTCTTCAACAACAATAAGACAACTTTTTTTGGACAAAAACACAATAAAAAAGAAGTCAAGTTTGAAAAGACAAGTATTTTCAAAGCCTATTGTGTGACACAAAAATAGTCTACTTTTAAGCTCTTCTTAGATATAGATGAGTGACCTTACTCAAATTAACTATTAAATTTTTTTCATAAGCATTATATATTAACTTCTCATTACTCAATAGTTAACTTTATTTTCAATTTTGCGATCCATTAATCGAAAAGCAATTCTTTTGAATATGGGATCATTGACTCAGAATATATGGTCAGAGCTATTCTCAATTGAGATCAGAGCTAATGTATTGTAACACTGAATCCCTTAAAATGAGAAAAGAGTGAAAAGATTTACTCGAATACACTATAGAGAAATAATAAGATCAATAACAAGAAGAAAAACTATGAAAAAATTGGAAAATAGTAGAGATTTTTAGGTCAAGTATTTCAGTTGAAGAGACATTTTTACACTTTTTTCTATAATACATAAAAACTATGGAAAAGATGATAAAAAACAGTTTTGTAATATTTGAGGACATATTATGACATAAATCAAAGAAATAATATAAGAAATGATTTGATAGCTTTCTGGTTCTCTATTTTCAGGCCATGTGTCCAACGTTGCGGTGGCGTTGACCCTATCGGTCATCGTTTTGATGATATTTGTAATTTGTTTTAGTTTTTGTGCCGCTCGACAGTACAACAAGAAGTTTCAATACGAGACTCCACACAAAGCCCTCATCGATAACATGATTATCATTCCTATGGATAACATTTGTTCGCCTCTCATAGCTTCCAATAACAGTAATGACAACAACACCACTGATAATAGCAATACAGGCAGTCATGACCTCAATGACGATAACACCGATCATATTAGCGAAGAAAATATATAGAATTATTCATCTTTTGGTTGGTTTTTGTATAAAAAGTTACATTCATTTTCTCATTTAATTCTAATTAGTATTTGTTGAACGAAATCATCGTTTGTATAGCGTTTGCATAAATAGTATTCAATTCATTGTTACCATTGGTTTGAATTTTAAATAAATTCATTTCGATTTAAACTCTATTATTATTTGTCTTTTAATTTTTCCTCAAAAAGTTAATAATAATAATAATAAAGGTCTTAAAAGTTAGGTTATTATATATTGATTTGTCATGAACAATTAAAAAATAATAAATACATCAAATGATACTTCAAATGAATCAAAATTTGATTTAAACATTAGGTTTGGAAAATAGTGGTTAGAGTTCTATTAAAGAGGTCCTTCTGATCATCAATGAGTCGAAGGGAAAGGGGTGTATCGAGCTTTTCATTAGTCTTCTCGTCTAATCTGAAGAATACGAAAAGAATTTCATTGAAACGAATGACATCTCTGTTGTCGTTTGGATAATAAATTTTGTCACAAAACTTAGGAATAAAAGTGAGGTTAAATGTTTGAGGTAAAGCCCCATCAAAATTGTATTCATTGCTTAAAACTTTCTTCAATGGTTTAGTTATGTCATAGCATTTACTAATACTGATTGTCTCCCTCCTAAATCTTGGCACACAATGAACTTCAAAGTCAACCATAGTTCCCAAAAAGTTTGGATGACTATCATAAGGAACAGTGTCTTCATTCAAATTCAAGTAAATCTCAAAAATCATATCTTGTTCTAAATGTTCGACATCGAATTGAAGAGAGAACCTAACGTCGAGTGCATCGAACTGTCCCACAGCGTATTGCCTAAAAAATTGATTCCATCTTTGATTCATATTAAGGGCGATATAACGCTTGTTATAGTTTATGTTTAACCCATCCTTTTGGTCAATTGGGATATACAGTTGGGGTCTTTCATTTCTATTGGATTTGATTGGTTCTGATTTAATGAATGACTCATAAGTATAGCCGAGTGCTATAGTGTCGAGAAAGTCCCCGATTTTATAGCTGCCTCTCTCTCCGTTTTCGTCATAAAAATCAAAAGTTTGATTCAAATATTTTCTTTCCATATCATGAGTACCGCCAGCTTTGATCCAAGACTCCCAAATGCGGTCCATTTGTGAGTGGTGTACCAAGAAAATAGGATCTCTCGCTGCCCGACATAAGTCTGCCATAAAACCGTTTGGACCGCCAATAAGAAGATGTACGTTGTCGTGAGGTATTCTTTCCAGTAAACCTTCTCTATCAGATAAAAACTCGGGTGTGGTCTGTCGGCCCCCACCGAAAGAATGGCATACATTTAGCTCATTATTCTGCTTAAAAGTTGTAAAAAAGTTTGATCTAAGAGCCGAGTAGGGATTGACCACTTTTCCGCTCAAAGGCTTGCCATCATTCATATTTTTGCACCTCTGACTTACGTACAACGGATTAGTTTCATCTGCTGGTAGTCTAAATGGTTGTGGAATTGATCGGGAATCAAATTCATAACAATCCCAAAAAGGAATACTCAAATTGTAATTATTCGTCACTTTTTGAAGAATTCGTTCAAAAAAATAAATATACATTCGATGCCATATTAGGAAATAACTGCCCCCGTGATTGCATTTGTGCCAATTCAGTCTATCAGCTATTAAATTAGCTCTATCTGTGCCATCATATTCTGGCCACCCGTGAATGTTAGTCTGATAATAAAAGCCGAGCGGATCATATAAATTGCGAGCACTTCTTGCTTTCATAATTTTGATGCCACGTTTAAATTCTTCCCAATCTTTATATGAAAATGAATTGACATTCTTTCTGACCATTAGTTGCGATTCCAATGAAAGGAAACGACTCATAATCACAACTATTATTAACAAAGTGTTTATAGACTGAAAGAACAATCATTTAGTTTTAATTAAATTCAATTAATATTTTACCATTTTCTCAATTCAGTTTAAATTCACATTTATTTAATTTTATAAATTATCTGAAGAATTGTTCTTGCAAGTTGAAACAAAAACTATTAAGACAGTTTTTTAATACTTTGAAAATTAAAGGCTTTTCCAGAAATGTACGAAAAATTTGCTTTTTTCCAAATTGATTATGCTTGGTTATAAGTGTGAATGAACTCGAATGAACTAAAACACTTGTTAATTATTGAAAATAATCAAGCAAAAATTAATTTACGAATTAACAAATAGAAAAATAATCTTGCATATAATGTAACTTTTGCATTTTAATAATCTAGAAAAGTTTCTGTGATCAATGTTAAATCTAAATATATTATTATGACTCAGATATTGAAATCTAACTGGATCTATATTGCAGCTTGCTTTACATAGAATAGGTTTGGCGAATTTTTCATCTAGTTCATTCTAAGACTGAATTTAATAAAATCTAAATCATTTTTCATTAAATTGCTCTTTGTTTAAAAGTTCTGAACATTTGAAACATTAATGAATTGGTGAATCCGTTTCGAGAGTCAGGGCTACTCTTAAATAAATAAATTAATTTTTAATGAAACATATTTCGTAATTAAGAACATGTGTTGCGAAAAATCGTTTAAAATTTGTTAAATATTTCAGACTAAAAGAAAGATTAGGTTTATTTTAATTAAAAATTTTAGCCCATATTATTGACCAATCGTCAAATAAAGAACCCAGCATTTAGTTTTACACTACATTTACCTTTTCAATAAAGATTAGCTTGTTTCTTCTTTATTTTTCTCACTTACTAATTGAACATTCTGTAACTTCAGAAGTAAAAGTTTTAGATTATTTATGTATGCCAATTAGCAACTAGACCTAATTTGTAAATTAGCACTTACACTTTTGGAGTCATAACAATAGGATAGGCATTGAATTTATAATTAAATATTTAGCCATAATTGAAGAGAATCATTGAACTCTTTATTATTTTGAATAATTTACTCGAATTTGTTTTATAATAAAATCCCAAACAATAGTTGAATGAATTGATGTCAATAACAAAATCCAATTATAATTCAGTTCATAACCGAAAAGTTTTAGAAAACATATTTTTGAACAGACTTTCACTGATTTTAGATCATATTTAAAGGATATTCTAATTTCAATTCATTCATTCGCTAATAAGTAATCAAAAATGAAACAAATTTTAGTTACCGTTTTGTTTGTCTTCTTGTTTTGGGAATCGACTCAAATATACTTACCAGAGAAGGAATTCTGGATCGGTATTACCTTTTTTCAAAAGATTAATTCACCTGAAATTAATGAAAATATTTTTGAATCAAATCACTTTCAGAGTTAACTCCTTTGATGCCAACAAATGAAACATTGATTCAGAAATACAAATGCAATTCCGAATCAAATGTCAAAGAATTCAATTATAGCAAACATTTTCCAACAAAGATATCCTGCAATGACTGGAGTTATCAAAAGACAACCGCATATCTCAACATGAATTTGAAAAATGATTCCAAGAGCGTCTTGAAACTAAATGACATGGACACATTCGTTGCTCACGTAAATGGTCTGTACCTTCATTTGCCTAAAAGTTTAAAATTTGAATTATTATTCAAGTTATTTTTAAAAAATAATACAAACAAGCTTATTTGACAAATATAGAATGTAATTTATGCTTTCTATTTTTAATGGCAAATTGTGAACGCAATATAAATTTATCAAGAACATTATCTTTAAAACATTCGATTATTTTTTTAGGACATTTGGTTTTAAGTCAAAAGGGAGTTCTAAACGAAGGTATTTGTTCCGGAGGTAAGTTTGAAAAGATTGTCTTCAACAAAGTTGGATCCGATGACTGCGATAAAGAAGGAGTGGCTCTCCAGCAAACACTCTATGCTTCGGTGAGAATTGACGGCGGATTCTGTGAATCATTTTGTTTTGGGAACGTAACCGTCATGTTTTCACCCGGAATTAAAAACGCTTGAAATCTATCAAAACACTTCTTTGGCACCAAATCTAATATTTACACATTTTTGACATTTTGACAAATATTGGGCTAAATATTCAATTAAAATCAAATTTAAAAATTTTCAATAATTTACATACAATACAGTAATTTTCAAATAAGTATTAGTGACTAATACTTAGTCAATAGGTAGTTAATAAACAAAATGTACTCGATGAATTATTAGTAAATTAAACTTTCAGAATTAATATGGTTTTCTTTTAATTGGTTCCTAAAAATCCTAAAAAATTATAAATTATTCAAAATTGAAAACAAAATTTATCTTTTATTATTAATACCTCCCTGAATAAGTAAGTGGTGCTCCAGAGTTATGAAATTGATTAGGTTGATTATAACTTGCAAGTCTATAGTACTTTCTACGAATAAAAAATGGTATGGGAACCACAATAGGAACTGTTAATTGAAAATTAAATAAAAATCACAAAATATATTACATTTATATAAATTAATCTTATTCAATCAATACTCTAGCAACTCTTACCCGGTCCATGAATTATAATATAGGGCTCTTTTCTAGTCTGTGGCGAACAATCAATAATTAAAACACTTTTTGATAGAATCAATATAAGTGCAAAAATGCCTGATTTAGACATTTCAGAGTCAACTTCAGAACATTTGACGACTTCTTATAAGTTTCTCAAATAAAATAACATAAATATTAAAACTTGAAATCATTTTTATAATTGTATTTAAGTTCAAAACCTCTTTTCATCCAATTTTAAAGAATTTTCGAGAAATTGCTTTTAATGTTTCACTTCAATGATTTTTTCAATAAATTACTCAAAAAGAAGAAGAGTTGTCTCTCTTTTTCATTGAATATTTTTAAAATGAAAGCTTAATGATTGAAATAATCAAATTGCTTTTGACATTCCATTAGTGTGATAGTGAGATAGTTCATCTTTCTCTGTTAATCGGACCATAAATCGTCTTATTTTATCTATTTTTTTGAAGAATTCAATAGAAAAACAATTCACTCATTTGGAGAGATATTTATGACATAAATAATCAAAAGTTACAAAAATATATAAAACCATTAGAAGAACACAATTTTCAACTACTTTCAAGGGAATTAAATGATTGAGCAAGTCATTTCAAATATAAAAAAATCAAAAGTAATGGTTCTTCTTAAACAAGTACATAAATTGTCTTCATTCTATTATTAATAACTAATTTTATTCATTAGAAAATACATCTAGATTAATTTTATTTTAAATGATTAAATAAGATCTAGACTCTAGACATTTATTAAGCAAACATATTGTGAAGAAAGTATTTAAATGATCTACGACAAATGAATTTGAGTAATAGAAGTGGTTAATGCCATCCATCACTAAATGAAACAAATTTTGTTGCATTAAATAAACATTTGAATGACTGTCAAAATTAAAATTACTCCTCTTTCTTATGTCCCATATGACCACCATGATGACCATGATGGTGATGATCAGTACTATGATGATAATAATGATTGCCTCCCCCACCATGGTGAATGGGAATCGGAATGGGTATTGGAACTTCAAATATTTTTAAAAAATCAAAATTGATCCATGTTACACATATGAACAAGGCTATTAACTCACTGATTTGGGATTGCTGTTTATGATGGTGGTGATGATGTTCCTCGTGATGACCACCTCCATGACCACCCCCGCCACCACCACCAATAATTATAATAGATCCATGGTCTCTTCGACAATTAACAGAACATATAACACACAGTGAAACCAAAACTATAATCTTCAACATTTTAGTTCTAAGTCTTCAAAATGTTTATTTGATTCTTTTGTAATCACTTTCATCAAAAAATGTCTTAAAAAGAAGACTTAGTTTATAAGGAAGTCAACAATAAATGAAAGTCTAATTTACTGTCCGTTACTTTTATTTATATAATTTACGCCTCAATTAATTTCAATTCAATTCTTTTATGTCTTACATAATAATTAAGTTTTTTTTACCAAAATTTTCTTTATTTATTAGTTAAAAGTCTAACACTTTTTGTGTACAATCGGCCCAATGACTCAAGTAATCGAGTAAATTATAAAATGATTTTTCAAATATTTATTTATTTTCGAAACATTCAATTATTATCATTGGGTTATAAAAAAAACCTGTCCTCTCAATAATTAAATTGAAAGAAAAAAATTAAGACTTGCATTGTCTGAATAGATGTGGAAGTAATCTGTTTTTATAGAATCGAATAATTAATTATTTAAAGCAAATTAAACTTATAATCAGAGATATCACCACAAGTTTGGTCACCACTCAGTCATATTCACTGTCTATTCATTCATTTGAATCGTAAATTAAAATTTTATAAATTGATGTGTAATCCAGTTTATTATTATTTAAGACACTTATAAATTTAAATTTTTTTTGTAGATTATCCATGGTGACATCCACTATAATCAATTTAATTCAAATATTTATTGATTGATTTTTACTTAAAAATCTTACCCTTGCATGATACCTCCGTGTCCTCCACCACCATGGCCACCACCGCCACCATGGTGGACAGGTATAGGGAAGGGAATTGGAACTATTTAGAATTTGTGAAAATAGATATTCAATTATATTAAAGTCGGTTATTATTGAATTCAATAAAATTTTTACTGATTTGCTGCTTATTCTCATGTCCATGATAGTAATGATGTCCACCTCCACCACCTCCTCCACCTTTTCCTCCTCCTCCTCCATGAATGATAATAACAGTTCCACCATGCTTATGACCGATGCAAAATACTTGTTTGTATAAAATAAAAGTCATATACAAATAAATTAAATGAACTCTCATTTTTGAACTTCAAATAAGTTATGGATTGAATGGCAATAACTTTACTTCTATTTTAATGAAAATCAAATGAAGAATTTATGAATTGATTATCGCTTTTATTTAAGTTATGCTTCGCTTAATGTATTTCAATCGACACTATATTTGTTTTTGATTTTGTCTTTTATTCGTTTCAGATCATAGCTGAAAGTGATTTAGATTTGTTTCTTCATTCTGTCCTAATTTTAAGAATATTCAAACAAATAAGTCTAAAAGTAGGGAAAAGTATCACACAATTCAACGATTTGTTTAAAATTTGTGCAATTTTTATTAGAACTTGATAACAATTAGAACTAGATAAGCAATTTTCAGATTAATCTAAGCTTTAATGACTTTAATGATTTATCTTCAAAAATTGAAAAAATTGATTATTTACCTTAATCATGCGATTAAACTAGATACATTTAACCATTAATATCTCAATTTGAAGGTTGAGTTTTATTTACATTTAAATTTTAACAACACTTTTCTTGGTTCAGAAGTTAACTAGTATGTTCAAAATTAAAATTAGAATGCTCATCATCATCTTATAGCTTTCGCAATTAATATTAGAATAAGGACCCAAAAAAAAGAACAAGCTCATTAAAGTTTAAGCGCACATTATTTATGGAAAACATTTAAAGGGATTGAAGTTTTGTTTATTATTTTTCATGTGATGTTCATAAGAGGGGCGTCTTTATTATTTGTGTAAGATCACTTTTAATAAAACTAAACAAATTGCAGTTCATTTATATTAAATAATATTTTAACGATTTTTTAGAGTAATTTTAAGAAAAATATGTCCGAAGAAGACATTAAACCGATTCAATTGATATCATATAATATGAGACGCGAAGAAATGATGTCTCAAATTATCATTAATTTAAACCAATTGTCGACAATTAGTGACATTATTTTCAAACGAATTGACGATAAAATTCATTCAATGAATGGCAAACTCCTAGACATGAATCAAAGACATGACAAATGTGTGCATCAGATCCAACAGATTCGACATTTGGCCAACAAAGCGACCAAAATATACGCCAATTATAAGTACCCGAAAGAAGAGTTATCTTCAAACACAGACTTCACTCCAATCTCTAAGTTTTTATTAGACATAAACTCAGGCCTTAATTCTGATCAAAATGATGTGCGAATCCATTCAAGACATATACCATTTGATGAACAGTTACTCAAAGAGAAGACACAGTTTTATTCCATACCTAAGACTTATCATAAATCCAACGAAACCTTTGATTTCTATGACTTAACGAATCCAAAGTCAAGCGATCCTTTGGGACCAATTCCGTGGCAAAGAATCACTTCTGTCTCATCGCTTCTGGTCTTCAATACAGCAGATAATGCGTTCTTAAAGAGATCTCAAGGTTTACAACAATTTAAAACTTTTTTCAAATAAATTATAATTTTGTTTATCAATCAAAAGGTTCTTCAATTTATGACCAGAAGATTAGATCGAAGCGATTCCATGAATCGAATGCTCAAAACAGTGATATCTTCGCAGCGCCCGAATCCATATTAAACAGTGAACAGACAGAAAAACGGGAAAATCTTCATTATCTGCCGGAAATGCGATCACCGCCACAAATAATGGATGATTTACCGCAAGCTTTGCCATCACTTCCCGGTATCGCAGACGATATTGCTTTCAACCAATTAGATGAAGAGTTCTTAAGCGCAACGATTCCTAACTTGAGTTCAGTGATTGGAGTGATTCCACAATTGCCTGAAATTTCTGAAATTGATTCCAGCATTAGAACCGTCACTAATGCGGTCACTAATAACAGTTCACTTTCAAATCAGACACAGAGTAACCAATCAGTACCTCATATTCCACAGTTAGATCCAGTGATATGTCCTCCTCCACCACCTCCAACACTCCCTCCACCTCCTCCCCCGCCGCCACCACCACCTCCTCCATTATCACCGCTTCCAACAGAAACATCTCGAGTGATAAATACAGTGCCAAAAGCTAACCAACCGGTAGCTAATCCTATCGCACAACAGATCCCTTCAGTAGATACTTCGAGAGCAAGTCTTCTGGAGTCTATAAGAGCTGCCGCAGGAAAGCCTAAAAAATCTACAAATATTGTAATCGAACGCAAGATTGAGGCGAAAAAGAATAAACAAAAAGAAGTGGTCAGCGGTGACCTTATGTCCGACCTCTTCAATAAGCTATCGATGAGACGTAAAGGAATTAGTGGTGCCAACGCTCCTAAAGAGGCTACATCTGAGCCATCCTCTGCAATGGACCGAATTTCAGCAATGATTCCTCCGCCACCACCGGTTCCTAATGATGATAATGACAACAGCGATGACTGGGACTGACCTCACATACAGTTTCAAACAATTATTTTATATTTAGTTTTGTTATAATTTATAATTAAAATCATTTTATTTTAAGTTTGATTCGCAATAAATAAAAATAAATTTTTCAATCGTTTCTTAATTAAACACATCTATGAATGAAAACTGAATAGGTGCAAGGAATTTGAGCAAGATAATTTGAAGAATAACGTAATTAATGTATGTGAAACACAGGATTGAGTAATGCAAATATGGCTGACATATAAAACTGCTTTCTCTTCATTTCTTTATTGGATTTAATGACTATTTTTTTTGACACTAAAATTATTTATAAAATCATTTTAATTATAATAAAAGATTATAATTAGTAAACAAAACATTTTTATCGTAATATATATATTGTATTGAAATTAAAGTTTATTTTTTTAAGTGAGATATTGTCTGAAATTAATTTAATATAAAAGTTATTTTTGTTTATTTGTTTGTTTTCGTGTCATTTGTTTTTCACCCAAGAATTGAGAGAAAAATATTAATAATTAATTATCTTTGGTTTTCCCATTGATTTAGTGTTTGATTTGAATTATATTTTGAATTGTATTTAATTATTGTATGAAAGCATTGTTTAAATGTTGTATCAAATCGAGGACTCGACTGAAGTATTAAAAGTAAGTATCGATTGATTTGAAATCATTTTTTGTTTTTTAATTAAATCTTAATTTGTTTTATATTTATTTAAATGTTTTATTAGTTTTGCATTTAATTTGTTTAATTAGTTTCTGTTTTCAATGCATTAGTAGTTTGTATGCAATTAAATGCAAATATTATCTTAAAATTAGTGTTTGATTTGCAAAACAAAATCGCAATTTGTTTTTGATTATCGTTTGATATTTGTTTGCAATTTAAGCAAATTTTAGTCTATTTTTAGTATAGATTCCTATGAATTGAATGCATTTCTTAATTAATTGTCATATTATTTGCAAATCTTCACAATTTTGCAATTTGTTTGCAATTGTGTTAATATTTTGTTTGTCTTTTGATTTGTTAGTCATTTAATGATTTTAATAATAAATATAATAAAAGTCCACAAAATATGTTTGTTGTGCAACAGTTGCGGAACATTCAGAGTATGATCCGACTCACAAAAGGCAATTTGGAGGCTCTCAACGCCCGGTTCGCTCAGTACCAACACCCGCCCTCCATGTATATCGCAGAATATGAGGACCTCACCTCCAAACTCAATGACTTTCAACGACAAGAAGAAAAGTTACTCGAATTAATGAATTATTGTGATTATGAGGACTCACCCATTGATAGCGAATGCAATAACTATGAACTGTTGGCCAACGCCTCCTCGGGCTCCGGCTCCAGCTCTAGTCAACCCAGAACTCCACTCAAATCTGTAATTCGAGCGCATCTCCCAAACCAACAAAGAACAACAGTTCAGGTCTTTCCGGGACAGACCGTTCGGGAGGCGCTTTCAAAAGCTATGCGACGGCGGAAACTGACACCAGAAATGTGTACCGTCTATATAAATAACCCAAAGTATTAAATCAATCCCTTATTTGTTTTAAATATTTTCTCACTTATTGTTTGTTTTGCAGACAATCGATTGAATGGGACAGAGATATATCACAACTGGAAGGACAAGAAATTTTAGTCGAAACTCGCGAACGATTTCCAATTCAAACCAGTATTTCTCACAATTATGTACGAAATTCTTTTATTTTTCTCTTAAAATTCAATTAATTATAACTAATGTCTGTCTGACTGATAGGTCCGCAAAACATTTTTCACATTAGCTTTTTGTGAGTGTTGTCATAGACTCCTATTCCACGGCTTTCGGTGTCAGACGTGTGGCATCCGATTTCATCAACGGTGCGCTAATGCTGTGCCGTCTTTATGTCAACCCCTTCGGGTTGAATCCAATTATTACCGACACTTACTGGCACTTAACGATCAGTCAACATATCTGTCGAACTCAAAGCCATCGCAGGTCTCATCTCAATCATCATCACAAACATCACAAAATCATAGATCGACACCATTGGGTCAGAGGGAACGGTCGACGTCTGCACCCAATGTCTGCTTCAATGGTCTAGTCTCACATAACGAACTGACAATAGAAGAGTTGCAAACACTCAGTGGTGGTAAGCCTTATATTAAAAACATGTTTTCACCAATTTTTTTGATTCAATACTTTTATTAATCGAATCATAATTTTTAAAATTATGTATCAATTGGTCAAAAGGTTTGGTATACAAAATAATATTTAATTAAGTAAAGCATATTTTGAGACTTAATCTCAAAATTTATATTATTATTATAATTATTATTAATTATTATTATAAATAATGAATTGAATTATATTATAATTTTGATCACAATTTAATATTTTTGACTATAAGTCTCGTCAATAGTTTTGCCCGCATTTATATCTCCATTGAATTCGCGGCGAATTAATCCTTACGCCACTATAAGAAAAGGTGAAACCATTGTCACAACAATTGATGCTTTTGTGCGCTTTTACTGTCATTTAATGACAATCTTTTGATTATATTCTCATTTAATGTAAACTTAACTCTTCTATTAAACTGTTTTTATTGTTTAACAGCTAATAATTGATTTGCTTTTTTACTTAATTAAAAAACTGCGATATTTTTGTTGCGTTTATTTGTTTTGATATCAAATTAATTTGTTTCTGAAATGAGTTCATTTCTGACCAAAAGGTGCGTTCAGTAATTTAGCGCCGCCCCACTCTTCTGGTACAATCGCTACCAGTTCCACATCCGGGTATCAGGGTTCATCTCCGTCTTCATCGCCGACCAGAACCCAGTCTGCGGGCGGTTCGCCGACTAGCATTCGCCAGCAATGGAGGCCCAGAGCCCGCTCTGCAGACGAATCGTCCAAAAAGATTCGCCCAAATTCTGGGGGAAGAGAATCGATAGAAGACTGGGAGATACCTCTCGACGAGATTCTCGCCGGAGTTAGAATTGGGTCCGGCTCTTTCGGTACAGTATACCGAGGTCATTGGCATGGGCCCGTCGCACTCAAGAAACTCAACGTTACGAATCCCACTCCGGCTCAACTCCAGGTCTTTAATTTCAAATTTTTTGCCCAACAATTCATTTAATCTGTTTTTAATCGATAGGCTTTCAAAAATGAAGTGGCTGTCCTTCGGAAGACACGTCACGTAAATATCCTGTTATTTATGGGTTGTGTTTCTCGGCCTCAGTTAACTATCGTAACTCAATGGTGTGAGGGGTCGTCCCTTTACAAGCATTTGCATGTTTTGGAAACTAAACTGGAATTATTGCAACTGATAGACATCGCCCGACAAACAGCTCAGGGAATGGATTATTTACACGCAAAGAATATCATACATCGAGACCTCAAATCCAACAGTCAGTCAAATGATGTGTTCCTCTATTTTTGTTGATTTACTCACATTTATTGTCTTTTGTCAGACATCTTCCTTCACGACGACCTCACTGTAAAGATCG
>JAQGCE010000130.1:0-16788 GCA_034699185.1 Eupelops torulosus
CTTTACGTTCAATCATTTCAACATTTTTATTGTAAAGAATAAGCAAGGTCTCTTACTCAAAACTCAAGTTAAAATATATTAAATCAAGATGAGAATAAAAAAGAGTTGTTTATTATTAAAATATTTTTGTTTAAAATAATTTAAAGACTGAATTAAATATAATATTTGACTTAAATATAGTATTTATAGTGAATAATAATTGATTGCTTGCTATCAAAAAGTCATTTATTTTGATAATAAATTGGACGTTGTTTTTGAAAAGAGTGAAAACAAAAAAAAACAAAAACATATGATATGATTGTCTTTAAGTGATTTTAAGTGACTCTGCATTTTATGGATTCAAAGAACACGACTTTTAGTCATTGAAATTAACTTCAATTTCATTAATATTTTTGATTAAATATTTAAATTTCATCAAAATGTTTAATTTCGGTCTATTTCAGGATCAGTTCCGTCCATTCAATACTATATACCGATGCTATTCGGTGTCAATGTTGCCCGGGAATGAACGGTCAGACGTTGAGAGAGGTGGCAAAATAATTATGCCGCCATCGGCTTTGGACACTCTGACCAGACTTAATATCGTATATCCGATGCTCTTTAAGCTAACGAACAATCGTCACAATCGGTTCACTCACTGCGGAGTCCTTGAATTCGTTGCTGACGAAGGAAAGGTGTATTTGCCGTATTGGATGATGAGAAACCTTCTTCTTGAAGAAGGATCAATGGTTCAGGTCGAGAGTGCAAGTCTACCGGTGGCCACATTTAGCAAATTCCAGCCGCAATCGCCGGACTTCCTCGACATTCACGACCAAAAAGCAGTTCTGGAGAATGCTTTGCGAAACTTCGCGTGTCTGACCACTGGAGATGTAGTGGCCATCACTTATAACGATAAAGTATACGAATTGTGTGTTCTGGAGACCAAACCCGGATCAGCCGTTTCCATCATTGAATGCGATATGAATGTGGAATTCGCGGCTCCCGTCGGATATAAAGAGCCCGAAAGGATTAGAGACAAACATATGAGTGAATGCGATGAAGAGAATCGCGACGACAACAGTTCGGTTCTCAGCGAAGATATGACTTCAGACAGCGAAGGGTTTGTCGCTTTTGGGGGAAAAGGCAATCGATTGGACGGAAAGAACAAAGAATTGTCACCAAATGAGGCAACAAATGGAAAGACTGTTCAAAGATTTCAAAAACGTGGTGTTCCTGATTATGACTACAAAATAGGAACCCTTCGCTTCATCAGAGCTACAAAACCCATTCCCTCTGCAGATCAAACAAATATTCCCAAAAAGACTGGTTTTGATGCCTTCAAAGGTGAGGGACAGACACTCATCACAAGAAAGACTTAATTTATTGAAATTGAATGTAAATATAAATACATTTTAAATCAAATGAAATGAAATATTGACGAATAAAATGGGTTATCATTACATTTAATGAGATATTCGTCGAGTGTTTTAAACAATTATTTCACTCAAAAGATTTGTAAATTATTTTTAAATTACAATAAAAATAAACTCAAGAATCAAAAAATCATTTTATGATAAAAATGTTTAATTGAAATAATGAGTAAAACAACAAAAAATGATAAACAAAATGTATATAATTAGAAGTTAATTGAGACAACTTTGGGTTATTTTCCACGTCAGCCGTCCCTTTAATGCATTGTCTTTGAGTTTGTATTTGTAAATCTGAGCTAAAAGTCTTTGGTTTTTCTCCCTTTCCTTTTGTTTTTTTCTCTCCCGCATAGCCTTAACTTCGGGTAAAGTGTTGTAAACCTTTTCTGTCTGAGCCCTCATCTCTTCGTGAGTAAAAAATCGTTTAATAGTTGATTTGAAGACGGGTTGAATCACTTTAGCTCTGATTACTTTTGCCCTCTCCTGTTGTCTAATGAATTGTTTGGCCATTTCTATGAGTCTCTCATCTGCTGTCCTTTTCCTTAGGTCTGTGATTGTGTTGATTCGGTTGACTCTTATTTGAGAATTGATTCTCATATCAATGCAGTGCCGATTGAAAGCCTCCTGAAGAGGTATCGGACTCGATATGGCACTCATTTGTTCGTTGAGTTTATTTTTCATACCAGAGTTTTGACCCCTTTTAGAAATAAGGGAAATATTCTTATTTTGTGACTTCTTATCGATTGGAATAAACCAAGAAATCGGTTCTTTATTCTCTGCTACGAGCGATACATTATTTCTTGAATTAGAAGACAAATGTATTCTTTCATTAGTTATCGTTGAATCCGATTCAGAATTAACTGAAGAGGTATATGAGGTCTGAATGGCTTTTGTCTCCAAAGGGATGGTTTCACATGTTTTTTGTGTTTTGTCTTTAATTTGTTTCTTCATTTCTTTATTTTTCTGTTTGAGTGACTGTTCTGTCAAATAGGAGCGGATGGTTTGAGTGCCTGCACTAACCTTTTTAGGCTTTAATTGACTTTTCAACAGTTCCTTCAGAAACGAAGAAATTCCAAAACTATTATTTGTCTGACAACTCATTTCTTTCAACTCTTTCTTATCATTGGATTCAATGTTAAGCAAAGAATCAGACGTTTGTATAGCTTTTGAGACATCAAAGGGTCGTTTGACTCGAGTGTTGTTCTGCTTATGTATGGACTGTTCCACCAAAAAAGACCGATTCGTTTGTGTTTCACAGCTTTCTGTCGGAAAATTCTCTTTTGTTTGAAATCGTTGTCTTAAAATTGAGGAAATGTCAACACTTGTCCTCTTATGTCCCGTCGAATAACTTCTGTTACGAATACATTTGTTGATTGAACTTTGGTTTCTTCGATCGGTTTTCTTTTTTGAAGCATTAGATGAAGAAGATGTCAGTGATTCCAATACTTCCTCTTTTCTTTCTTTTTCTTTTACTTCTTCATTATCTTCTGAATCAGAGTTTGAATAATAAACAATTTTTTGTGTGTTTTTATTCCCTAAAAAGGGTTTTCCTTTACCTTCGGGTTCACTTCGTTCTGAATCAACAGTAATATGACAGCAATTATCATCGAAAATGTCGTCAATCACTTGAATTAGTCCTAAACTTTCGACGTCGTCTTCATTTGACTGATGTCTGGTCTTTCCGAGCAATTGTCTTACTTTGTTGGCCAAAGCGTCCCTATCAACAGAACTGTTCTCTTGTATACCAATTAAATGATCGCTCTTTCGAGAGGTTAGTAAAGTGGAAGCACTTGATTCAGAACTGTTTGTCTGTCCAATAAGAGGAGGTCTGTCTTGAATCGGTTGCGAAGTTCCAGCGTTTTCTATAATTTGTTGATTTCTATCATCAGATCCAACGATAAAAGTATTAACATTTCTTTGATGTAAAAGATTTTCGCCACCAATTGGTTGTCTTCTATTTGTTGTGATTGGCGTCGATTCACTTGTTATTCGAGACAATGATATTGGACTCAAAGTGTAGAACATTTGTGTCGGATACGAACAATTGGTCTTAAGAAGTGATGGATATGTCAAACCGGGAATATCTTCAAAATACTCGAGACTTTGGTCATTATCATCACTGAAGTTGTTTTCAGGGCTTTGATCACTACTTAATGTTTGGGTTTCTGAAGAAATTAATTCACTCTTCTCTTCAGTTGACTTTTGACTACTTTTTGCAGACATAACTCAAATCAATTCAAAAATATTAAACAAAACATATGTTAATAATTGAATCAAAACAATACTTCAAATGTTTAAAAATCCGTTGTTTATATTTGTGACGTCTAATACACTAAAATCTATTTATATATAAATTTATTGTTTAAAACTAATTATTTTTAATTAAATTAAATTAAAAGCCCTAATATATATATAAATTAAAAGTTTATTTTATGCATAACTTATAAAAATTACAATAAAATTAGAGAAAATTAAAAACTAATTCAATAGAAATATTAACGAATATCTACTGTATATTATTTAAATGTATTGAACCCCCATTTCAGGTAAAATATACATAAATATCAACCAATAAAAGGTTTTAATTTGAAACTAGTTGTGCATTATAAGTGAAATTAACTAGAATAAACAAATGGTTATTTCCTCTGATGATCCAATTTTATTGTCAATTAGATATAAAAGAATAAAATTTATGATAAAGTTAATGGTTTAAAAGAATGATTAACGTTATTTACTATACCTTTGAGAGCCACCTATTTTTAAATTAATTGTTTTGATTGATCTTCAATTTGATTGGCTGTTAGTGTTGTCATGATTTCAATGAATAAATTCTCGGAAAACGAATACAGAGAAGACGTTATTAATTATGCGGTGAAGTCATCCGAATTGAGAGAAATATTGAGAAAAATAATTTCTTGTTTTTAGTCTATTTTAAGGGACTCTAATTTAATGGTTTTGTTGTTACGCTATTATTGGATGCGTTTGTATTGACATTAAATTGAATGGAAAGTTGTGTTGAAGTTCTGCTCAATTGATCTCATTTTCTGATAACAAATATTTAATTAAAAACTCGTTTCGAGTCTTTAATTCGATTATTATTTTGTTCACAAAATTACTGACAAATTGATTGAAACGATTCAACAGTTTTTATAGCAATCGATATATCGATTAATAAGTGTTTAAAACCATTGAAATCATTATCAAAGTTAACGAAAAACAAAAATCAGTTAAAAACGACAAAAATGGAAAACCTCCACAAAAAGCCATCGAAAGGCATATTGAAGTCTTCCTCCAGTTTCGAGCAACAGAGTGAATACCAACCCCTTCCCAAACAGTAGGTCTTTTGGATTCTATTCAAATGGTTTTCCTTTTATGTATTTTATGTATACATTATATATATTTATTTGCTTTTAGCGAACAAACGGCTGAAAAAGACATAAAATGGGATGAAATGAATATTCTTCAGACATTACATCCTCCCGACAAAGATTATGGACACATGAAGATCGACGAACCCAAGACTCCATACAATTATGACACCACAGATGGAGAACAGGAGACCGACCTCTTGGATGCGGACACTTTGGCCGCTAAAATAGCAAAGAAAGCCATGGAATGTCCAAAGATTCTAAAGAGCTCTTCAGAAGAAGAGGAAGAGAGTGATGACGACGAGAACCTCACAGAAGAGGAAAAGAAGAAGAAAAGGGAGTTTGAGGTAAAGCGTAAAATGCATTACAATGAGTTCCAGGCCGTGAAGTTGGCCCGAAAACTACTCGAAGAAGAAGGAGAGGACGAAGAAGACGCCGAACAAACTACAGAACAAACCAATTCTACAGACAATGAGGACAGTCATCAAAATGGCTCAAATAACGGCGCTTTTGAGGGAACGGCAAACGAACGAATTGATTTCGAAGACATCGATTCCGCTCAAAACCGTTGATTCGTCTCTCAATTTAAGTATTGTTTCTATTTTTGGTTTATTTCGGTAAAGGATTTAGTCTTTCCATAAAATGGCGTCAAATTATTTAAGTCTTGAGTTCAAAAGTGCTTTAAATGGATTTTGAATAAGACGTCAATTGTTGTTAACTTCATTTGTAAATATCATTTCGATGTCATTATTAACCAAAATATTAGTATTTTAAGAGTAAATTAATCCGTTTTCGACGGATTTTTCGTTTATTTTTCCAATGATTTCATTCAATTGTTATTTAATTTGTTTTTTCTTAATCTTATAAAATGTGTTATAATTTAAATGTTAAACATTTTGTTTTAAAATTAACGGAATTAGTGTTTCACACATAAGGAGTGGTTAGACATAAAATAATGGCTTTTTATAGAATTATTCTTCGCTTCGGCTCTCATTCTGCATAACTTTGAGGTCTATATCAGTCTATAACTCAAATGTATACAAGTTTTGCACAAATATTCTTAACTCATGTACTGAACACCTGTTTGGAGGCATTTATTATAATAATACGGATTCAATAGAATTGTTTTTTTTTCGCAATTTATGTTAATTTGATTGCAATTATCTTTTTATTAGTTGGAAAGTCATTAATCAAAAACTTATTCCATTCGACTGTAGTTTATATGAAAATCGATTTTATTTCAGATGAAAATCTTAAACAATAACTGTTTTTTTTGTGAATAATTTTAATGATTGGTTTGAAATGAGTTTTTGTTTGACCTGTTTTTCAATGAAATTTTAATTAAAAGTATTGAATGTCTAACAAACAAACAAACATTGAGTGCTTTTATTGTGTTTTTGATGTAATTTTTGATAACATTTACAAAAAAAATTAACTGCAGATGAGGTCAGACTTTATATAACATTTTGTGTTAACTTTGATCTTAAAATTGATTCAGTTATTAGTATTACTAAAAATGATTGACATTTGTTTATAAATTGTTATCGGATTATTGAGAATCAATAAGCCAGGTAATCCTTTCGATATGTCTTGGCTATAGAGAAAAATAACCGTTAAATTAGCAAAAGATTTGGGTTTTTTCCAAATATAAAACTGTTTTGATTTCTATATTTGATTTGACATTTTTTTTATTAAATATATGTCACCTTTTTTTGACGCATTCCTTCCCTTTGTATAGAAGTGCGACAATCATTTGATTGGACTCAACGCCAAACATTTGTTGCGATTCTTGAGTTATGGCATAGAATTGCTTTGTTTTCATCAAAAATATCTAAAGAATTTCAAATATTTGTGATTAGAAAATGACTGAGTATTCAGTTTTTTGTTTGATATTTAAACCTCAGATTCGTTTTGCATTTGTTTAATCACTGCAAAGGCAGTGGAGTGGGTCTGTTCACCAGCAATGATAAGAACAAGTGCCAGATCGCCCACACCATTGCCAATTGGTATTGAGCCCACTGTTTTTGGGACAACACTTGTTTCATAATTAAATGATAGACCAATCTCTTCATCGCTAGGAATTCCGGAAAAGAAGTCCTCCGCTTTCACAGACTTTGGTATTTAGAAAATTATAGGTCTTTTAAATATGAATGAGTGAGAGATAAACGTAATTAACTTCACCTGATATTTATAGATATTCACAGATTGTTTTCGTTTCATTCAATTACTTTTCAATCGATTAAATAAACTTTAATTAACATTAAATGAAAGAGACTTACGTTTGAGAATAGATTCCAATGTATTTCCTCATCATTAACAGTGAAATCGTAAATATTAGACCAGTTGTTATTTAGTGCACACAAATTGGCTCTTTTTAAATGATCTATTAATTGCATTTCAATTGTCATCTATTGATTTGAAAAAATAAATATTTGTTTATATTTTACCCTCAATTCCATTATAATAAGCGGAAAAGCAGCCAAATGTGAGGTCATAACACGACTCAATAGCCGGTTGTGTCGCACAGTAAAGGAAAATATCCACATTTCTGCAATCCCTGGCCCTTAATTGTTGTGAACAACACATTATTCGACAACTTATGCAATTTCGGAGGACAACACTATAATAAGGAACACCACTTAAATAATTAGTTCACTTGAAGTTTTATTCAATATTTTTACCATTAATTCAAAGTAATGATAATAAAGGGATAAACTAATAGTATATTTACCTTCCAATTGTTGGTCCTATGAAAATTGAGCAATTATTGCAGTCATCAATGGTTATGGTATTTAAATAATCAAATAAACCGATTTTAGTGAACTCGCAATTCTCGATAATAAACTGTTGTCCCAATATATCTCCGGGTCTTTTTATAAATGAGCCATATTTTGCATTACTTATTGTATAGTTGAGGGGATCTACTTTATCCTTGTCTGACCTGCAAATTGCAATATTTTAACTTGAATATAACTTGAATAACTTTTAAACTGAAAATTACCAAGAATAGTGATTGTTCTGAGTTTGGTTAACAACAGGTTTTTCTTCTTTTGAATTGAGACAACCCATACCTCATATGATTTGAATAAAACTTTTCGAAAACATTTTTTTGAATAAAATTCTTGCAAATTATCTCAAATTATGGTAAGAAATGAATGAATCGAAAAATTATTCCATTTATTTGATTGGGAAGTAGTCATAAAATCTGTAAAAGTATTTTCACTGCACGACTTGACTAATCGATACTTCATAAGGAAAGACAGAATATTTGCACAGAATATTAGAGCACTTCATACGAATTATCTCATAAACTCAAATAAAAATGAAAATTTCAATTTTCTCTCAGTTTTATGTTTGTATCGAAATTGTTTTTGACGTTATATTGAGTTATAATTATAATAATGTCAGTAATGGTTGTCTCGGTTTCTATGGAAAGTTTGTTATGTATTTCCAAAACACAGCCAAAGATTCGATTCGTATAATCAAAAGCATTGAAATTATTACAGAAATGAATAAAAAACTCAATTCATTCGCCTTTTTCTCCTCTCATTGATTATTTATTTCTAATTCGTTATATTAGTCAAGACTCTGGTGTCTAGAGTTTAGATCAAAGATTATTTATTCATTAAAGTCATGTCATATAAACTTTAACTTAATTATTAGAATCTGAAAGTAATTGAAATTCTCATTTGATAAGCTAGGATGTTATCATGTTTAATTTATCCGATAGTAAAGAACTACTACCCGACTCATTTGATTACTTATTGAATTTGTCTTTTCTTACAAGATTATTTATGATAATCTATGATAATCTTTAACATTTGAATAATAAATGAATAAAAGTCGGAGTTATAAATGAGAACAAAAAAAATTGATTTTATTAGCGATTAATTCGTTATTGAAATGATAGATAAAATTGCATTAATTTCTACAATAAAATTGTTTTGTAATAAAATTCAATTTTAATGTTTATTATTAGTATTTATTCTGAATTTAATTATCGATAAAATTTGATAAAATTATTAAACTTTAACATCAAATAAATCATAAAATTTCTCAAAAGTTTATAACAATAAATAATAATTTGAATATAATTTAGGCTCAAAATTTTAGAAATTTAGTCAAGGTCCTTCCAAGCTGAAAGACCATGCTAGTTTTTAATATTCAAATATTTAATCGATAAAGAGTTAAATTTTGATTTAAAGACACAAATATTTTGAGCATTTATTTAGTATTTATTATAATATTATTTCCTATTAATAAGAATTTATTTATTTATTTAATGAATTTGCGATTAAATGGAAAGCAATCTCTTAGACAACAACTGATAGAAAATACAATTAATTAGTCATTAATTGAACTCAATTTTCTTTAAACATAACTTTATATTAAATTTCATAAATAATTTTATGAGTTATTTAAATACAAATAACAAATATTTGGTTTGTTTTGTGTTAAGAAAATTGCGAACAATTTTAGGCAAAAAATTATTTAAAAGATAATGTCTTAAGAGTTGTTCAGAGATCTGCTTCAGTGATGACGTTCAATGAGAATGTGACGCTTGTAGTGCCGGTCGCGTCAGTCGCTTTGGCCGTGTATTGGCCCACATCTGCTAATCTGACCGATGGAATCGTCAAACTATACTTATTATCATCTATTTTAGTTTGACTCGCGTTTGACTGCTCTTCGAGAGGTTTGGCGTCTTTAGTCCACTCCACTAAACAATTGATTCAATTAAAATCGTTTAAAATTCAATTTAATTAAATATAAAATCAATTCAGACCTGAAGTCGCTTTTCTAATGGTCTCTAAATTGAATGTAATTTTGGAGCCCTCATGAGTTGTGACTGATTGTGGGAATAGACTTACTCCCGGTCCTTTCGGTTCCTCATTGGGCACTGTAATCCAGAGATATAATCCATTGATATAAGAAATATTTGAATGATTAGAATGAGTGCCGGTCCTACCGTTGACGATAAGAGTACAACTGCTGAACGCCTCTCCGGCGTCGTTGAATGCTTCGCAGGTATAGGTACCAGAATCTTCGGGGAATATTTCGGGAATTTCGAGATAATAATTGTCGCCGTCGTTCTTGTAGTTGAAGTCTGCGCTGGACTTCACTTCTTTGCCGTTATGTAACCAAATTATGTCAAATTTTGTTTGACCTTAAAGTCAATTAAATAATAGTTAATACAAATCAAAGAATTAAATGAGAATTACTTACATTTGATAACACATTTTAAAGTGATTGGTTGGCCATCGTTTGTCGAACAACTGGTCAAATGTTCGACAATTCGCGGTGGTTTTGATGGACCCGTTTCTTCTTTTTGTTTCTTTTCCATTGCTTAAGAAATTAACAAAAGTTTTGAATCAGTTTTTGAAGACTTAAATTATAGCCACGAAAGTACTCACGAATTATAGTCAGTTTGCATTTTGTGGACTCTTTTCCCACCGAATTGGTTGCAATCAACTCATACTCTCCTTCATCTTCAGGAAAAACTTCGTTTATTGTGAGAGAGGCCACACCATTCTTATATTTGAGGTCAACCACATCAGAAGATGACAAGTGCTTGCCATTCTTCAACCATTGAACCTGAGGTTCGGGGTCGCCCTTAATTGTTGTCTTTAATGAGAGAGATTCTCCATCTTTAATCTTAAGATCTTTGAATTTGTCGGCAATTGATGGCGGAGTGAACTCATTCTTCTCAACTGAAATATTATTAATTTATTTAAATGAGAGAAAAACAAAAAGAGATAATTAGTTGAGACTTACGTCCAAGGTCTTTGGTGCTCTGCCTCCTCCTGGATCCTCCAGGTGTTGAAGAACCAGAAGTACTCAATGGATAGGCGGATCGTTTGGTGTCCAGATTTGAAGGTGAATAATGAGAAGTACTGGAACTCAGAGCAGAAGACTTGATATCGGATTTATTATACTTTGAAGAACTCATTGAACCATAATTTGACTGATATTTCGCAGAGCTCTTCAATGAAGAGGTTTTGTATACAGACGTGTCTGAAGAATAGTTGTGATATGAAGAAGAGTAAGAGGATGAGTCATGTCGTTTGGATGAGTAGGATGAACTAAATTTGGTGTCTCTATAATCTCTCATATATGAGTCTAAGGGAGGCACTGGTGAACGAGGAGTTGGTGTCGACATAGCGGCACGGGTAGCTGCAGGTGATATAACCACCGGAGAAGGAGAATGATGAGGGACGGGTCGTTTGGCTGAGTGTTAGTAATTTATTAACAATTTGCGAGAATTAAAAAAAGTTTTTACCTTCAATTATGAGATTACAAGCAGTCTCTGCTTCTCCCAAATGGTTGGATGCGTGACACGAGTACTTTCCTCCATCTTCTAATTTACAGGAAGGGATTTCAATAGTGCACACCCCATCAGCAGCACTAATAGTATAGTCTCTTTTGTTAAGTTCACGTCCATCTTTATACCAATGAATTTCAGGCCAAGGCTTAGAGGTGAGACAACACAAGAGTTTTACCCCCAGACCCACTTGAATGACACGCGGTCTCAATAAGAATGTGAAGTGTGGCGCACAGTCCTTAGGCTCTTCCCAAAGTGGAGGCATTACATCGCGACGTCTTCGAACGGGTTCGTCTATTTTCACTGGAGGTAAGTCTTTAGGCAAAGGATGAACATTAAGGAAAACAATCTCTTCTCGATGTCCATAATGATTCTCAGCTCTGATGATATACTCTCCCCTATCCTCTAATTTACATCTGTTTATAACAAAAGTGTAGTCGTTATCCATATATCTCTTCATAAATTTGACGCTTTGTTTGAGTTCATCGTTATCTCTGAACCAACTTAAAGTCGGCGGCGCTGCGGCAATCACTCTACACGTGAACTTTGCTGCCTGTCCTTCATATACAAAGGTTGAGTGTGGTTTTATTACAAATCGGGGAACGGCTTCTCGTCTGTCAAAACTGAATTCTTGCATTTTGAACTTTTCGTCCTGAAGTTTACGCAAAGAACTATAGTTCGCAATGTGTCCAATAGGTACCAGAGCTTTGTCCCAATTGTAATATCGTTCCCGAGTCTTGTCCCGAATGTTAATGTAATTTCTGTTTGGAATCGGAGCAGTTGATATATCAGTGCCCTTAAGCCAGTCGTGTTCCAGACATTGGTGAGCTGTCATTCGTTTGTCTTTATTTCTGGCCAATAGTCCTCGAATGAAATCTTTGGCCTCATTCGAGACATTTTTGAATTTTTCTTCATCGAAATCCCAGTCACAGGCCTTCACATTCTTAAGGGTTTCGATATCATTCTCTCCGGCAAATGGAGACAAACCACTCAAAAGAACGTAAGTCAATACCCCGACGGCCCACATGTCTGTATAGAAGCCGACCGGTTCTCGTTCTACGATTTCTGGGGCCGCAAACTCAGCGGTTCCGGTCGATATTTTGACCACTTCGTGTGGATCTAATTTTGTAGCCAAACCGAAATCAATAATTTTGACCAAGTTGCTATTCTTCTTCTGACACATTATATTCTCGGGTTTGAGATCCAAATGAATGATATTCTTTTCGTGCATATGTTGGACGCCTTCAATGATTTGTCTGACGTAATGCTGTGCCTCTGCTTCAGACATCTTATAGCCCTCATCAGTGATGCGTTCAAACAGTTCTCCGCCGGACATAAACTCATAGATGAGAACCATTTCGTCGTCGTCTTCAAAGGCGTCGTGAAGTCGAATCAGTTTCATGTGATGCAAATGATTCATAATATCGATCTCTTTTCGTATAATTGATTTCTCCAATGGATGTGAGACCGGAATGAATTTAGCGGCGAATATGTGTCCCGTTTTCTTTTCGCGACATCGATGGACGACACCGAAAGCTCCGGTTCCTATCTCTTCGAGAATGTCATATAAGTCATATACTGAAGAAGTCTTTATGTCAACGGGTTGTGCAGTGAGTTTGTCGTAATCGCCTACAAATTGGTCATAATTAGTGACTTTTCCCTCTGGTTTTCCTCTAATTTTTCTGCCCATAGAATCCAATTCCCAACCCTTTCGCTTAAGTTTATCTTTTTCTGAGGGTTTAGTTGTAATCTTTTGAGTACTTTCTGAGGCTTCACTCCTTCCGAATACATTTTCGGCAAAAACTCTGAACTCATAGTCTCGACTGGGATTCAGTCCTGTTATCTGATGCAACAAAAACCTCGTGTGTCCACAACGGACCCAACTGGACATTGAAGACTCCTTCTTTTCAATCACATAGTTAGTGATAGTGGAGCCTCCATCCCAAAGTGGTGCCTTCCAGGACAGGGTCACAAAATCGTCGCCAACCTGTTCCACAATTGGGAATCGGGGCGGATCTGGTCTATCACTGATTTGAACGTTAATTACGGCCGAATCTATACCCAACTCATTCTCAGCCATAATAGTATATGGACCCGAATCTATTTTTGAAACGTCTCTGATTACAAGAATGGCGTGTCTTTCCTTCACAATTATATCGAAGTGATCTCCTTTTTCGATCTCTTCTCCATCTTTAGACCACTTTATTTTAGGCTTTGGATTACCAGTGAATGGGATTTTGATAGAAATATTTTCTCCCCTCTCAAAACAGGCCATATCTCTAAAACGAGGCGGTACAGAGATCTTTGGTGCCGTCTTAATCACCAGTTCAGCTCGAGATGTACGAGCACCTCCTTTGTTGACAGCACGACAGGCATACTCGTCGGCGTCCTCTCCATACACATCAGAAACGGTCAGAGTGTAAGTATCACCATCTTTAAGCATGGTAAACTTTCCGCCATCGTAAATCTCCCTTGCACCCTTATACCATGAGATGGTGGGTTTGGGAACACCGATTACAGTGCACTCAAACTGTGCGCTTTTGCCCTCAACTGCCATCACTTTCCTGAGCGGTACAGTGAATTCAGGCGGTGTCGCCGCCTCAGGATCTTTGATTTTAACAGATCCTGAATTTGTTGAGGGAGGACTTAGACCGGCCTCATTCTGTGCAAAAACTCTGAATTCATATTGTCGGTCTTCTATCAAATTAGATATATTAATTTGTGTTGAGTGGCACAGGGCTACGTTAACCCTTTGCCAGGTAAGACTTCCAACTTCTCTCTTTTCAATAACATATCCCTGTATTCTTGAGCCGCCATCAGATTGAGGTCTTTCCCAATGAAGATTAACAAAATCTCCGCCCACTTCAGTTACATTCGGCACTCCCGGTGCTGACGGAGGATCGAACGGAAGTTTAGCGATAATAGGATTCTCACCGACCAGTGGTTCGCTCTGTCCGTTCTCATTGACTGCCATTACTCTAAAGAGATATTCTCCCCCTTCTGTCAATCCCTGAGCAGTAAATATTGTTTCTCTACAGAAAGAGGTTGCGGTCACCCATTGGGAATGACTCGACTCTTTCCGTTCAACGATATAATGAGTGACTTTACACCCGCCGTCATATTTGGGTGGTTTCCATGTAATTGTCACCGAATTCTTTGAAATTTCCGGCACTTCCAGAGGTCCGGTTGGTTTTCCTGGCAATCCAGTCACATAAACGGCAAATGTTGCGTCTGCTTCTCCCGACTCATTCTTCACAATCACCTTATATTTGGCCTCATCTGACTTAATGACATCTCTTATGAAAATAATGACGTATTCGTCAAATACTGTGTACTTCAAGTGATCCGATTCTTTAACTTCGAGACCATCTTTGAAAAGCATGACATCAAAAGGTGAGGAACCCGTGAAATATATTTTGATTTTTCCGTTATCTTTCTCAGGGAAGTAAAGTTCATTCGGACACCGAATTATTTGTGGCGGCGCTGCTATTCTTAGAGTAGCACTTGTTTTGTCTGATCCCAAACCATTATGTGCTTCACAGGTATAGTCGCCTTCGTCTGTATCCCAAACTTCATTGAATATAAGTTTGAAAACTCCTTCTTCAGTTGCAACGGCTTTGATTCTACCGCCGGCCACAACTTCGCGTCCGTTTTTAAACCAACGCGCCTTTGGAATCGGTTTTCCAATGGCCTCGCATTCAAAAGTCAGCTGTGATTTCAAATTTGTATTCTTATTGAAGAGTTTTCTAACGAATTCGGGTTTAGTTCCGCCGGCAATCTCTTGGCATTTGACGGGTTGGCCGTAAACACACGGCTCACTCTTACCCGCATTGTTTACAGCACAGACTCGGAATTCATATTCACTGTTTTCACTCAAATTCAAGACAGTGTACGTACAGTCAAGACATCCGTAATCATTGACTTTAATCCAATAATTGCTGTTATGGTCTTTTCGTTCGACGACATAACCTGTTATTTTAGAGCCGCCATCACTTCGCGGGGCATCCCATTTGAGGTCAACATATGTTTTTCCAACTTTAGTGACCGTAAGATTCTGTGGCGGAGAAGGAACAGCAAACTTGCTCTTCAGGTTAAGAGTAGCTGAAGGAGGACTGGGTTGACTCCAACCGGCGGCGTTCTTAGCTTTGATTCTGAACTCATATTCTTTGTTATCTATGAGTCCATTGACTGTAAACGTAGTGTTTTTTACTGTAAAATCATTGCCAATAAGCCATCGGCTGTCCGTCACTTCCTTGTATTCAACACAATATCCTTGTATTTTAGAGCCTCCATCACTAATAGGTCGTTCCCAACTTAGACTGGCTGAGTTCTTGCTAAAGTCAATAACAGTAGGCTTTCCTGGAGCATCCGGAACATTGAATGGGAATTTGGCAGTTATAGGCTTATCAGTTTCGAGAGGCTTTCCAACGCCATATTGATTTTCAGCACTAACTCTGAAGTGATAGACGTGATTGGCTTCGAGTCCTATGACATCGTAGTGACAGCTCCTAACAAATGCACTCAATTTAGTCCATATTTTGGTTGTCTGGTCCTGTTTCTCAATTATATAATTAGTGATAGGACTTCCTCCGTCATCGAGAGGTGCTTTCCATACGAGTGAACACATTTCTGTGGTCACATCACTGACTTCGAGAGGTCCCAGTGGTGGACCTGGTACATCCACAACAAGTACTTTACAATAGGCAGAGTCAGAGCCCTCGGAATTTGTGAGTTTGAGCCCATATTTTCCTGAGTCTTCTCTTTTGGCCTTTTTGTTGAGCAAAATAGTGAACTCTGCGTTCACTTCAGATGTGATTCTGTCGTCGGGAATAACTTTCTTTCCATTTATAGTCCATTCAGCGGTCGGTGCAGGAGATCCAGTGTACGGAACTTTAAGTGAGAACTCTTCTCCCGCCATAACAACAATATCTTTCAGTCTGAAGGAAGCATCGATTTGTGGCGCCGATGGAGGCATTCGAACGATAATACCATCGGAAGCATAGCTGAAGGGTCCCATTCCGGCGTCATTGATAGCGGCAACTCTGAACTCATATTCTTCATTCTTCTTAAGATTGGGTACTTTGAAAGTCAATTCAGCGATTGCACCGGCAGTGGCCCGACTCCAGTCTTTATCTCCAACCTTTCGCTTTTCGAGGACATATCCAGTAACAGGTGAACCACCATCTGATCGAGGCTTAGTCCAGGTTAATGTGATTGAATCTTCACTTGTGTCGACAGCCCTAGGTACTCCTGGGGCATCGGGAGTATTGAATGGATATTTGGCCAGGATAGATTCATCAGTTTGTGCAGGTTCACTCGTTCCATATTGATTTTCAGCATAAACTCTAAAATCATATTTCTTTCCGACCGTAAGATTTCTGACTCGAAGTGCCGTTCCGTTTACGAAACTACTGATTCGAATCCAAGCATTAGAACCGACCTCTTTCTTCTCAACCGCATAGTTTGTGATCTCTGATCCGCCGTCATCTTTGGGTGGCGACCACTTCAATGTAAGAGAATCACCCTCAACATCTTCACCATGCACATTCTGTGGTGGCGATGGTCTGTCTAATACTTTGACATTACAGGAGACGGTATCAAAACCACAGGTATTTTTTAATAAAAGGCTATATTTTCCGGTATATTCTCGTTTGGCTTTAGTGCAGACGAGTTGTGTGAAGTCGTCGCTTGTCTT
>JAQGCE010000131.1:0-16768 GCA_034699185.1 Eupelops torulosus
TATATGAAATTAATTTCGAAATTGTTTGACAAAAATAAATATTTATATAAAAAAAGATGAAATTTATTATCAGATTTCAATTTAAATGAAATATAATTATAATTTAATTAAAAATATTTTGTTATTACTTAAGACAAAAATATGATCACTAATGGCGTGAATTCCAATTATATACTGACAGTCATTCAAATTGATTACGTGTTGTTTTGCAACTCTTTGAACCTCTTCCCCAGTCTTTCTATTTCTGATTTCACTTTTCAGATCAATTGGCTGTTTATAGATATAGAGATGTCTTAATCCGTCAGCGATGGCCACAAAATTGAAATCATTGGAGCCGACCATAAATCGGGTATTTGTTTTGGAGGCCTGAACGTAACCGATTGCCGAAAAGGTGGCCAAATGAATGGCTTTGAACTGACTTATGTCTGGAGAGCTCTGTGGCGCCCAAACAATGGCATCCACGTCATGACGAACCACAAAATAAGGCAATTCATTGGAGTCCGCATTCATTGATTTTTGAGCATAAATTGTGAACAACCACTGACTACCCGTCAAATCAATTCTATGGACTATTGAATGATTATTTCCGTTATAGCGATTGAAAACAAGAGAATCTGTGGTGTAATCACATTCTTCAAAACCTCTCGGGTCATACGCATAATGGTTGTCATCGTTATCCATATCTGGCAGTTCTTTTATCAAATGACTTAAGTTCTGTTGAATTTCATCAATCAATTCATTGTTTATTATTTCAACGCCTGTCTTATCGTCTTTAATGAATTGTTTCCAAATCTTTCCATTTTCTGCTTTATTTACAGTTATTTCCAATAATTGGAAGTCTTGTTGTGAAAGAAGAGTCCAAACGGAAGTATTTGCTTCAATTGTATCAAACAATTGTCCTTCAAATTCAATCATATCTTTGATTTTAACGGCGATTGTATTCGGCTTTAGATCTATTGATATGTCATTTTTGGTTAAATGGACGGGTAGTTTGAAAGTTATGCAAATATCTTCCAATGTTTGACAATAAGTATAAATTGGTTTCTCTTCAGATTTGATGATAAGCTCTGAACTTCGCTCAACAATAGGTTTGTCCGAATCGTAAACGAATTTGAAATCTTTGTTAGAAACCAGACATAAGAGTGGAGTTCCAATGAAATCAAAAACCACATATTTTGGCCAATCCTTGCCATTCATAGTCCGCTGTCTTTTAATAGTCCAAGAGTTGGTTTCGTTTACGTTTCCAGTGATTGTAAACCAATTTAAGACACAAATGAATGAGCTTTCGGTGGAATTCTTTATTTCAGAGGAATCTTTGTTTTGTTCAGTTTTGTCGACAGAACTCAAAATAAAGTCTATTTGCGAACAATTATTATATAAATCAATTGAATGACTGTCCCATAAATGGAATTTATTTTCCATCTTATAATCAGATAAATCAATGGTTGATAAAAGAATCCACGGCTCAGAAGCCGCACGACTTTGAGTTGACATCAAATAAACGAACCGATTCTTAGGACTTGAGTTCGTTAAGAGAGACAATTCGTTATTTGGAAACGACATCGAAATAAAAGACGACTCGAAATCAGGTAATGAATAAACAATTTTCGGTTTCGTCAGATTTCCAGAAACCAATTCAATTGAGGCCCACATTATTTGACCCAAATTTGTGGCGAAATAAACTGTTTGAGGGAAATATGGATCAGCAAAGAGATGATTATACTGTGAGGCCATCGATATGTGTAAATAACTATATTCTTCGTCAGATAATCGCAATTCATTGACACAACCGGTAAAAGACTGATCATAAGTGACCATCGGGTCAATTGACACGCGATAACAGTCGAAATTGGGATTCAATAAACTTCTATTCACTTCCAAATCAATAATAACAGTACTTTCTGTTGATTCAGTTGTCATTTTAAACTCTATTTAGTTTAAAATCAATTAATAAATAATTAAAAAAAAATTGTTTTGAAAGGTCTTAAATAAAACACATGAGTTGTTGTATGGGAGGAGTGTTTTGGCATTTATTGCATAACATTTAAAAACATGTGACAAACGGTTGTATTGTTTTGACTTTAAGTGACGTCAAAACAAGTCATTTAAAATCACAACAGTTTTGACGTCATTTACATCCAAATCAGAGCGCGTTTTAAGCATAAGAATAAAACCACAAATATTTGGTTAAAATTGTCGCCATTTTTACAATTCATCTGATTTTTCGTTTATTTACAGATCTCTTTTAATTCGTTTTTCGGTTCTTACGAATCGTGTGATACGATGTCTTTGTCAGTGACTCGTGAGCGCCGAAAAAAGGCCGGATCCAAAATCTCTTTCCTTTTGGATACCGAAGAAAAAGTGGACCATTTTTATGATAGTACTTATGGCGGCTTTGAAGAGGTATTTGTTTTTATGCTTTTTATTGAAAAAAAAATGAATAATTTCTTATCCTTAAAGGAGGAAAATGACATGGATTATGTCACCGATGATACCGACAGTGAAGACACCTTTGCCTCCGATTTTTCTAGTGATGAAAATCACGAAAAAGACCTCATTAGTGATGATCAAAAAGAAGAAGAGTTTAAACGAAAGACTAAAATCAAAACCAAATTAAGATATTCTCAAAAAGCAAAACAAAAGAGTCGAAAACAGAAAATTAATGTCGAAGGAGTTCCCCTCGTAGTAGACCTGCCTTCTATGGTACCCATGTTTTCAAAATCCATTTCATTTGGTGGTAATAAACCTCTTTTGGCCGAAACCATAATAGAAAAACGGCTTAAATTTGAAGAAGAAGACACTCCTTTGGATCTGATTAATAATAATAAATCAAAAGTGAAAACCAAAGCCAAACAATTATCTCAAAAAGAATTACTCGAAGAGGCGGCCATTACTGAGAAAATTAACTTAAAATCATTAAAAGAATGGGAAAGATTGGAGTCAGAGAGAGCTCATAAAATCAAAAATAATAAACATTCAATTAAAGGGCCGTTCATTCGATATCATTCCGTGACTATGCCTTTAATCGAAGAATTAGAAAATGAAAAAAGCGATGAAACAAATGAGACAAATATTAGTGAAACCCATAATTCTGGTGCCAAAAGTTATTCGCGAAATTTCATATCTTTCAGTGACGACGAAACATACGATTCATTATTAAAGTCATTATCGAGTGGTCGGCAGAAACCTTCAAAAGGCACCGTCTGTGCAGTCACTGAAAAGCCGGCCCGTTATTTTGATCCAATCAGTGAAATGCCTTTCGCCAGTAGTGAGGCCTTTAAAGCCATACGAAATAAATATTATAATGAATTAGAGATTTACGGAAATATGAGTAATACTGAAGTCAAGCAATGGATCGATTGGAGGGACAATATCTCCCAAAAGTGGGTGGAGTGGCACCAAAAACACTTGTCATACTTGTCCGTTAGGACCGATGTAAGTGAAGTTAAAGACAAATCTCAAGTCATTGAAGAGGAAAAAATTGTTCCGAAAGTACACAAAACACGCAATCGTTCCGTTCGTAAAAGAAAGAAATTCTAAATTCTTGTCAAAAGTGATCCACTTATGCATTGTTTAAGTCATTTATGTGATACTTGTGCTCACTATTCGCACACTTATTGTTTTTAAATTAAATAATATTTAGTCATTTTTAGTCAAACTTTTAATATTAAACGAAATAAACTTTTTATAAAATATTTAAAAAAATAATTTAATATATTTTTTGAAAAATGTTTTTTAAATGATTTGTTGCGACGATTATTCCATATCTTCTATATTATGCTATTTCTTCATCTGTTAAATCAAATTTAAGTGCAATTAATAAAAACTTCATTTAAACTAAAAGTAATTCAAAGAGAAATTAAATCTAACGTAACATAAGAGCAGATAGTTTTGAAGCCATGCATCGAAAATAAGAGAATTTTGTTAATTTTTAATTACATCTATTTTAAAAGAGGACAAACCCAATGGTGTTGTGCTTTAAGTTGTGTGCAAATTGTAACAAATATTTGAGATTTAACTAAATTCTGTGGGAAAGCAGGAAAAACATTGTGACAAATGAGGTGCAGTTATCAGGATATAATTGCAATCAAAACAGTGATTGCCTAGGTACCGAATTCTCTGACATAATTAGCATGGTCACATACGTTATATCAGTGATTCCAATTACTGACTGGAATGACTGATCCTTCATCATTTATCATTAGGCACATGTAATAATAATAACAATAAATAATTCAAATGGACTTTAATTCTGATCAACAAAATTACAATTAATTAATCAAATAATCTTTGGTTTAATTCAATAAACAAAATATAATTAATAGAAACGAATGATTAGTTTTAATACTTTATAAGTAAAGCAATACTGTTTGGGTCAGTCATATGATTGCAACAAAAGACTAAATGTAATGATACATGCAATGCAAATGTCAGACAATTCGGTATTGACTAGTAATTAGGGTGCCATTCACCATCATCAGACAGAGGTTCCTCGATTCCATTTTCCTAATATTTAAGATTAAAATTACTTTTAAAATATACATTGAATTTGAGTATAATTTACAGTTATTTTCAAATAAATAGTTCCCAGTTCTTTTTGATTGGATCGAAGGGTATGTCCCATTCGAATGACATTAGTTTGACTGGACATTAGTTGGCCTTTGACTGGAATATCAAATCTCTTGAGAAGTATCGCAATATTGCAATTTATTTGCCAATACTTTCCTAACGCCGGAACACTTTCTTTGGTATTCGGATTGAAAGTCACCTGATTTGCGATTAAAACCTATTCAAAAAAAAGTACGACCATGGTAGTTATGGTAGATATTCCTAATTAGAATCAAAATTATGGACTGACCGCCACTTTCTTAGTGAAAGCAATTTTTCTGAGTGAGTGCGCGATTATTGACAACTCATAGTCTTTTTGATTTTCGGTTCCTTTATAATCATATCGGAAGTGCTGAGCGATAGAGTCGATAACAACGAGTCTTATTTTGGGATTTTGTTCAATGAATGCCTCCATTTTATTGACCACTAAATCGACAAAATCTTTTGCATTTGTCGTAGAAATGCATAAATGAATTCCGGATTTAATAGTTTCAACAGAAAGGGAAGGCATGAGATCCGGATGTTTTGATAGCCTGTGTTTGGCCATCGAAACGATTCTTTCGGGTCTAAAGTTATTTTCAGTGTCTATATAGAGGGCCTGACCCGACAGTCCTCCATATTTAGGGGGCAACTGAACGTTTACACAGCACTGCATACTATATTCAACTATTATTTTAAATCAATTTAATTCAAATATTTACCAAATTTGTGTCTTTCCAGCGCCTCCTTCAGCAGAAATTTGGATAATTTTTGAGACCTGAAGGCCTCCATCCAAAGCAAAATCCAGAGAATAACTTCCGGTATGTATCGGATTAGAGGATATCTCAAGAAGTTCATGAATAGAAAAACTTTGAATCACTCTTTTGTGCGATTTTCTGATAACTTCGTTGATTACTTCCAACTGATTATCATTTAAGTCACAAATTGACTTAAGTTTGGAATCACTTAAGTTTTCAATTTCTGATTTCACAGTAAATCCCTTTGATTTCAATTTTATTAAGATTTCATCGCTTATATCGAAAGTCGAAAGAAGTCTTTGAGAAAATGTATTTCTTTTATCTTCCATTTGGGATATATTTGTGGTCAACTCAAATAAAAATCGATTAAATCCAAAATAAATTATTAGAAATGTTTGAATGCCTTTTGTTTTACTCAAAATGTGATAACTTTTTAGCGCTCTTTCATTCAATACATCAATATTTACATTACTTTCACAGAAATATTAAATTTAATATAAATTAACTTAAGTTAAGTTCATTTAGAAATACTTAACGCAGAAATAAAGATTAAAATGATCAATTTAAAATTAACTTAACTTTTGAGGATAAATATTTTTATTTCATAATAATTATTTGAATGAAACTTTTAAGTGGTTTTACTGTATTTTGTGTTCAAATGACAGAAGTGGCAAAACATTGACTAAAAGTCACATTTTATTTATTGAATGTAAACAAAAGTTCAAAATTAAAGATCAAATAAAAGTAAGTTTAATTGAATCAATTCATTACTTGCTTTGATTATTATTTAACATTTTGTCTTTAATGGATCAGATGTCCAATATATTAGTTGTTGACAACGGCGCCCATACCATTAAAGTCGGTTACGCCTCCGATTCTGAGCCAAAGTATAAAATTTGTGAATATATTATAAATCTATTAAATTATCTTATTTTTAGACTTATTCCAAACTGTATTACAAAAGTGAAGAGTGAGAGAAGGCGTCCCTTCATTGGTGATCAGATGGATGACTGTAAAGACTATTCGGGAATGTTTTATATCCTTCCCTTTCAGAGGGGATATCTCATGAATTATGATTTGGAGCGACAGATATGGGATTATGTCTTCAAAACAAAATTAAAAGTGGATTTTTCGGACACAACTCTAATAATAACTGAACCGACACTTAATTTCAGATCAATTCAAGAAAATATGACTGAAATACTTTACGAAGAATATGGTTTTACAAGTCTTTTGAGAACAACTGGCCCTCAATTAGCGTCTCGTAAATACTATTCCGATAACAGTCGTAGTTTGTGTTGTCTTATAGTAGACTCCGGCTATTCATTCACTCATATCATTCCATTCGCTAAAGAGAAGAGACTAAAGGAATCGTTCAGAAGAATAGATTGCGGCGGAAAAGCTCTGACCAATTACTTGAAGGATATCATATCCTATCGACAGCTCAATGTTATGGATGAAACACATGTTGTAAATCAGTTGAAAGAGGACTCCTGTTATGTCTCCAATCAGTTTTGGAAAGATATGGAAATTTGCAAAACAAGAAAAAACCCAATAATTCGAGACTACGTTTTACCCGATTATACGGTTCTGAAAAGGGGTTACGTTCGGGACCCGAATGACACGACACCCATTACTGACCATCAAATCATTCGGATGAATAACGAGAGATTTCAAGTCCCAGAAATTCTTTTTAATCCCTCTGATGTCGGTATCGATCAAATAGGGATTTCCCACACAATCACACATTCCATCGAAAGTACTTCTGAAGAATTTCGACCGCATTTATATGAAAACATTCTTCTCTTAGGTCTGTCTTTTAATAGATTCCATTCAATTGAAGATAATATGTATTGTATTATAGGCGGAAACTCTTGTTTCCCCGGAATGAAGGACAGGGTTTATTCAGACGTACGTTCGATGGCATCCCATTTATATGAAGTCAATGTTAATCTACCACAGAATCCAATTACTTATGTTTGGGAAGCCGGCAAAGGTTTGGCCAAAAATAGTGAACTTCTCACAAAACTTTGCATAACTAAAAGAGAATACGAAGAACAGGGACTCGCCTTCTGTGTCGACAAATTCGATGTCTACTAATCTTTTATTGAATATCACCGAAATTTTTTATATTCATTAAAATAAAAGAATTCAAACAAATCTTAATTTTGTTGATATTTTGAAATAAGCGCTCATTTGGTGAGAAATACAAACAAAGACCGAAACGTTATTATTGGATAAAAATGAGATCCCAATCAAACTGAAGACAATTCAAAACAAACTTTAAACTTAGGATTAAAATCTTTAATTAAATTCAAAAGTTATGTCTTTAACGCCCAAAGATCTGACATCACTTCTAAGGTAAGTCTTAAAAAAATGGAATTTCAATATTGGATTCATTTAATTTGTGAATTTAGTGTCTTAAGCGAAGAAGTGACCAATCATTCGACTTTTGAGACAATTGGACAGACATTTCAGTCGTTATTATCCAAATGCGATCCATTTAGTATCGGTCTATCGATATCAACACTACTACAACATCATGACCTGATCCCAGAGGACACACAGAAGTTGAGCGCTTTATTTCTTTTGTATGAACTCTATAGGAATGACCACATTCTTCACAATCCATTCGTTTCGGTTTTCATCCAAATATTAGTGAGATTTTTATTGTATTTCACTTAAAATTATCAATTAATCCGTTAATTATCTATAAATCAAAGAATCCAACGAAAGAAGTGACAAAAATGAGCGCAAAATCAAAACAAGATTCAAATTCTTCATCGGTTTTGTTGCCTAAATTGACGCACAGAGAAAAGTATTTCATTTCTCAACTGATTACCACTCCTTCGCTCAGAACAGAAGTGAGATAAGACATGACTTTTATATTTAATTCAAAATTAATTGATTTAAACGAATCCATAGCTTACAAAACAGACTCCAAAACAAGTGATAAATACAGAGATTCCGAGCGACAAAGTATTCAATCGATTTCCCATTTGTTTACAAATTATTAATTTTTGCATTTATTTGTTTATTTGCTCAGAATTATGACATAACCGGTCTTTTAGTGTCTTTAGCTGAGCGTCAATCAGAACTTCCCTTCACGAGCAAAGCAGGCGTTCCAACCATTCTATCAGATCCTGATAATAGACCGTAAGTGACATTTAATATGAATGAATTGAAAGTCTGAATGACTTCTTTCAGTGGACTCGTAATTGAAAACGAAAGCGAATCAAAGAAAACTCTTTTGGAGAACTTATTTTGTGGGCCAAACCCTAAGTGTGAACAAGTATTCAAACCAGAAATGATACGAATACCTCCACCACTACATAACAGTCAGGATGAGGTACGCTCTCAAAAATGATTAACAAATTCTAATTATTTTAATTTTCTCCGAACAGTTAGTTTGGATATTCCCCACAGAACTGAATGATCTGCGCCTTTGTTGGGACTCTTCGATGTGTATAAGTAATACCGTTGGTGTCGAAGCAAAAAGATTAATGAGTAAGGCATTTAAAGGCTCCCTTTCGATTGCACAACAACAGCAACTACTTTCCGAACTGGAGGCTGACCCAAAATTAACCTATCATTTGGGTCTAACACCGGCCAAACTGCCGGAATTGGTAGAAAACAATCCTCTGATTGCTATCGAAGTTCTGCTAATTTTGATGCAATCGAGTCAGATATCAGAGTATTTGTCTGTTTTGGTTAATATGGAAATGTCTGTCCACTCTATGGAAGTGGTCAATAGGTTGACCACTGCAGTGGATTTGCCGACAGAATTCATGCACTTATATATTTCCAATTGTATCCAAACGTGTGAAACGATAAAAGACCGGTATATGCAGAACAGACTCGTCCGACTCGTCTGTGTTTTCTTGCAGTCACTCATTAGAAATAAGATAATTAACGTTCAGGTAATCAATGAATTCATTCTTTATTCAAATGATATTTACAAATGTTTTTTCTAAAAATAGGACGTCTTTATCGAAGTTCAGGCGTTTTGTATAGAATTCAGTCGTATTCGTGAAGCGGCCGCTCTTTTCCGACTTCTTAAGCAGTTGGACAGCGGAGACATTCAGAATATCGGCAATAATTCTGAGTCTTCGTCACCAAATCAAACACAAAATGAAGAGAATATTCAAAAATAAAAATTATGTAACTTTTGGTAATTAATTAATTATGGTTTTAATGGTTTGAGTCCAAGTTTAGCCCTGAGTGCGTTGGCCGCCGCTATTTCCAACTCTTTTGGATCCACTTCTTTATCTGCTTTTGCTTTTTTCACTTTCTTTTCTCGTTTTTTCTCTTTTTTGGGTGACTTCGAGCGCTTCCTTTCGCGTCTATCCCTCTCTGAGCGATCTCTTGAATGAGACCTCGATCTACGAGATCTATTATAAGGGGAACGACTCCTTTCCCTTCGCGGTGAACGACTTCGATGTCGTTTCTCTGGCGATCGACTTCTGTGGCGCCGATCGTTCCTCGAGTTCTCATAAGATTCCTTAAATTGAATTCAAAAATTAAATGTAATGAAAGCGAATGAATTGGTGGTCGACTCACATCATTGGACTCGTCGTCTGATTCGATGTCTGCGTCTAAATCTTCGTCAAGAATACTAACTCTTGGGGGCAGTTCTCCGGTCTCTTCGTGAACTTTTCTCTTCAAAATACGGGGAAGAATGACATCAAAGACTCGATCTTCGCGTAAGAGAATATCAATGAACTCATCCATGTGAATTACATCAAAAGTTCCCATTTTTCCCATTCGTCGGAGTTTTCTGAAGTCGTTATAAAGTGGTTCCAAATATTTAAATATTTCAGTTGAGGTACCGATTAGTCTGAGATAAAAAGCACCCAAAGCTCGCATATATTTGAAGTCTTCCTGTCGTATGTATTCAATGACAATGTCTTTGTCCGGTTGTATCTGAAGAAGTTTAAGAACAAGACATAGGAAAGGCGTCGGCTTAATGTTTCCGCCATATATTCCGCCGATATATCGAAGTTCTACCCCTTTGTCTACAATGAGTTCGGCTGAAGATAAGGCAAATAATAATAAAGTAATTAATATTTGGTGGCAAACAATGGTGTCTCACCTGTCAGAGCAAAACAGTCTTCTTTCCAATACCTGCTCTCATAAATTCGGGTTCGGATAATCTTTTCGATCAAATATTGAGGATTAGTTCCGTGTATTGTCTTCGCATCTTTGATCGTTCTGTTGGCCATCACTCAACTCGACTCACTTTACTTGGATTTCACCGATTGTTTCGATAGATATTATATTTGTTGATATTTTGAACAAATCGGACAAATTTTACTAAACTTACCATAAATTTCGTCAATAAATAAAATGAATTTCTCATTAGTAATAAAGTCAATAGATTTTAGTTTTTTCTGACATTATTTATGAAACAAAACTGTGATATTCTCAACGCCGGCAGAGAATGTCTTTACTCTTCAGATAGACTTTCGATTTAAATAGAAATCAATTAAAACAAGTTTAATAAACTTGAAAAGAATGATGTATTTTGAGCATAGTGCATAATAACTGCTTAATTCATTAGGGTATTGTCCCAGGGTAATCCCTCTCAATTACAGAATCGCATCCACCAGAATATTTTTGAAGATTGAACTAGGTGCACAATCAAATTAACGAAGTAATAGTTTTAGACATGGTTAGTTTGACCAATTATTTGTTAAAACATGATCTTGCTCCAATAAATTGTGAATCAAAATTGTTTTAAATATAACATTAATTTAATTTAAAGCCATATTTGGTTTATAAGTCATTATAAATAACAAACTTTTAAATAAAATATAGAAAACGAAACCAAAAAATGATGAAAACGACAATAATTTGGTTTTAAATAAATTATTGAATAGTTTTTGCATTTTTGGTGAAAATAAATCCTTAAAATTTGAATTAAATCAAAACTAAGAGAAGTGAGTGTTATTCCAATCCCAGCACATAATTAAAACACTGGACAACGAAAATGATAATCGGCTGCCACGCAATCAAATAACGAATAAAGTCCAGAAGATTTCCGTAAAGATAATGAGGTTTTTGGAATGGAAGCGATGCAAACAATTTGTTCAAATCAACCTTTTCTCGACAGAAGGGACAGACCTGCTTCTTGCCCACCAGACACCACCCATAAATACAGTACTCGTGATAAATGTGACCACAGGTCAGTGTATAGGTCTTCTCATCGTCGGTCTCGTTATGAGTTCGGCCACAAATGGCACAAATCGATGACTTCAGTTGTTTTGATGGCAATGAAGACGACGGCGAATAATAACCGATATTAGCGGCCAATAAGTCCACTAAAAAGTCGGTGAAATCTCGGGTAAGAACTCCATAATAAATGCCATAAAATAAGAGTAAAAACCCGAAATCCAGAGGAATATTGGGTTTAACCCCTAACAGAACATTGAGTCCGAGAAGAGTTCCCATTATTATCAGATAACCAGAAACGGCAACAATTGATGAAAACGAATACAAGAAATAAAACCATTTATATATCAGACGAGGAATTGAACCACAATTCAAATTCTTGTGTAGCAGTGGTTTACTGATCAGAGCACAGGTTATTAAAGTGATTGCTAACCAAATGGCCACAAAACGAAACCAATGGTTGTAAAGGGAGAGTATGAACGGCACTAACCACATACCCATCATTGATATCTTCTGATAAGATCTGAAACTCTTTTTTCGCCAATAGATTAGTCCGATTTGTGCCAAAACTAAGGCCACAATAAGAATGAGAAGCATTAGGGCGTGCATTGACTCGTGTCCCCTATGCTTCTCGTGAAGAAGTAAGTGCTCTCTTTCGCTGTCACCCAAAGAAGATATATTTACTTTGTTTATATCGATTCCGTGGTATATATGAGCGCTGGAGTCCACATGTCGTGGAATTCGCTGATCTTTTAGTGTCATTTCAGATGTCTTTAATTATCGCCAAAATTGTTTTAATACTTTGCGTTTGTTTTTATAATTGACCAAAAGATCAGTCAATTGACTGATTCTTGATTTTATTTAATAAAATAATCACAATTTAAAATTTAATTCAAACAAAATTCATTTGACAACACATTTGAGTCACTGTTTTAAGGAATCATATGTTTAATGAATGTGTTTTGTCAACGGATGGCGTAATCATTGACTGTATTTCACATTCATTTCATTTCAAACTTATTTTATTACAACAAAAATAATCGAAAATATTACAGAATTTTATTTAAAATCTATTTACAGTAATATATGGATTTTTTTAAAGTGAGTTGAATTACTTTAAAAAATCCATTAGTTTAAAATAAACATTAAAAGCTTTTTCATATATATATTTATGGAGTTTTGAAAAAATATTAAGAAGATCTACATTAAATCAGAGAAGAAATCGGTTATTTTTTAAAATTTTCTTTTAACATTTGATTCAATTTTAAAGCAGTTTTACTTCCCTTTCAATAATAAACAATGATTTCATTTATTGGTTTTTTATTACAGTTTTGATAGTCTGACTCATATGTAACTAAAATGTGAATTTTAAGATATCGATTCTTTTTTCATTGAATGTTCACTAATTATACGGAATTTTGGTCTAAAATATCCATAACTTTAAATTAAGCATTATTTAAAATAGTGATTATTTTTACTATTAAAAACGATTTTTGGCTCTTGGTTTCGAAATTTGCTTTAAAATAACTATTACTTTAAAATATCAATGGTTTTAAAAAGCCATATATGACTGTAAAGTAAAATATTTTCAGTTTTACAAACATATTCTGTTTGTTTGACACATTAGACTCTATTAGATAAAAGTTTGTTATTTATAAACACATTTATAAACCAAATATGACTTTAAATTAAATTAATGTTATATTTAAAACAAATTTGATTCAAGTTTAAACATGAAATAAAGTCCTTGTCCGTTTTATTCTACTTTTAACACTCTTGTTATGAAAAATGGATTTAATTAATAGATTTATGTAAGAAAATACCAGAAAATAAATAAAATTAAAGGAAATCAATATAAATGACATATATTTTTAGACAATATATTAATCATTAATGAATGAAAGTGTCTTTCATTAAATATTTCTGTCATTGATTTATGAATTGAGAAATACATTAAAGAAATACAAAAAACAATTATTTTCATGAAATAAAGCGATCGAATAAATTAGTCGCAAAAAATCTTCATTTTTTGTAAGACATGGAAGCAATTGACCGAAAATTGTTATTATTATCGCAAAAAAACATCATTAATCTTAACAAAAGTTATTGATTTCATTGATTATTATTATTATTTGAAAGATTCTATCAATAAATTCAAATGAAATTTATGGCTAAAACAGGACTCAAATACATTGATATCATTTAATTAGAGAAAGCACTTCATAAATCAAAGAATGAAACGAAAAGGGTCTTACTTCTGAGAGTTGCCTATATCCCCAAAGTCAATTATTTTTCATAACTAATAAATTGGTAAATAGTTTCAAATAATCTTCTAATAATATTGAATGACCAAACTTGTTTTCCATCGTTTTATTGATCAAACAAATTAATAATTTAAATGTTTTAACACAATTTGGCCAAAAAAGGGTGAAATCATTATTACTTATTAATAAATGAAAAAGTTTCTATAAAAATGAGAGAATTCTATAATTTATTTGAAGAAATTAAACCTATAAGAGAATCAATTCAACTGTTTGAGCAAAAGGTCTGTAAATGATCCTATATTATGGTCATTTCATTTGAATAATTGATCCGAATAACTATCAGATAATTTATTTGTGGGATAGCCAGGGTAAATTCTGATTTGAAGAATAATTATCAAATAACTATTTAAAAATGAAAAACAAAACACAATTAAAAGTTTGGTTCAAAAAATAATATTCAAATATAATTTTATTTTTGTTTTATTGTTGCGATCAATGATTTTGAAATGATTTGAATTGTTTTAATTGGTGAAGTTTGGTTATCCCTAAGTTGTGCAAGTTGCAAATACTGGCAAACTTTTATTTGGAGGTTTTTGGAGTTTTGTCGACTCTTCGAGACTAGAATTGAAATGTCGTCCAATCGATAGCTGTATATAAGCGAAAGAGTTGTTAACCAATCAATTAGAAGATATCGATTCTAATATCAGTAAAAGTTAGAGTCGTTGGAAGTGTTGGAAGTGTTGAAAGTGTTAATTAAATTGATTTTATCGAACATTAAATTTAGATAAAGTCGTGAAGGAGTCAGTCGGAGATCCAATTCATATATAATTGAATCCCAAAAATCTATTTCGACAATAGTTTGAGCTCTTCTTTTGGTCGAAAAACAAATTCAGATAACTATAGTCAGCAAAGACTGAAATAAGCGAAAAGTGAAGAATACAAGAGTTGAACGCAAGAGTTCTGATTATCTTAATTGATGTGAAAGTAGTGATAGAACACCACTTTCTCTCTCTTTTTCTACTTATTTGGGAGTCTATAAAAAAGGAATGTTTGCTGCGATAGAAGACTAAGATTCTGTTCTCCTTGTCTTCTGTTTTATTAGTGTATGGAAAGTGTGCATAAGTGCACAGCCGGCACAAGTGGTGCTCATTATTGCTTATTCGATCAATCGACTCAACCCTATTATTTGCTGTTTTGCTTACGACAAACAACTAATTCAATACAATTGTTATCAAATAAATTAGTGTTTGAGACCAACACCTGAACGACAGACAAATAATTCGCTTTTCATTCACATAATAGACATCTATTTTCCAGAGATTAACATTAAATACATTTTTCTTTTGCTTTTTACTCAGATAAGAAAAAAGAGTAAAAAGAAATTGACGGCTCAACTCTAGCATACGATAACCCTAACCAGGTTCACACACTCACATACAATCGATACTTACTATTTTTTTGAAGAAAATAATTCAATAATTTTATCTTTTATTTGAAATTCAGACAAAAATGTTTATTTTTGATCATTATTTTGAGTAAATCTTATAAGAAATCAATAGTTTGGCGAAAAGTTTACCAAATATGACAATAAGTGACCCAATCTGTCAGGTATCAGATCTGACGGTGCGAACAATTACAACATAATTGATGTGCTGTTAGTGCACTACGAGTTGAATAACCTGTTCAGTTATTCTTAGGGTAACTTTGATAGCCTTGTAATCAATCATCAAATGTAATGATGGCTAATCTAAATGAGAAATGAAGTTTTCACAAATACTTCTGATAAGAGGTTCGTGTTTTTCGCCTCAAATCATATCTTAATGTTGTGCTGAGTCTTCATTCAAAGCATTTATCAAATGTTGTCAAAAGATTTCATTCATATCCAACACTTCATACTTTTCTTATGAATAAAGAAGTTTTTGTATAGAATATGAATCGATGTTTAAGTAATTAAATTAATATTTGCTTTTAATTAAAAAATATGTAAATCAGAAGCAAAATCTTTTTGCTTACTTTAATGAAGTTTTTTTTCTTATAATAATAGAAGTTTTGTTCATTTTCTTAAACTTTTATTCATAAAAAACTATCATTTGATAAAAAGTTTTTGATGCCTTTCCTATTGTCGAATCGATTTTAATTAAGAAATGCCTATCACTGGAAGTTTTATCTGAAATTTGGCCAAAATTTTTATATGAAAGTTGTATTGCGTGTCAGTATATGAGTTGAAATGTTTGGTGCATTTGTTTGGATGCAATTTCTACGATTGAAAGGACTCCAATTCAGTCCAATTCACTCCAATTCGTGACAAATTCATATGAAAATTCCGTTTTGGAATTTCATTTAAATTACTGCAAAACCTAATATAAGTGCGAATATTGAGAGCTCACAAAGCATTGCAACCAATGATAAGCTCATTCGCACCGAATAACTGCACAAACCCTTATTTTTTTGCGTTGAATTCAACGGATCTCTCAATTGCTTTGAAATCTAATATCAATTGAAAGGCATCGACGCATGAAAATAGTTTTATTCGTATTAATCTGACGTCCAATTTCTCGACTGGTATTTCAATATAATATTGAATAGAGTTCGCACTTTCCTTATCCTTATCCACGTCTTTATCCCTACTTCCCTTTCTCTGGTCTTTGTGCTCACAATCCTCTCAATGAAAGGGCTAACACTTTAGCCGTTATCTATGTTTTCCTTTTGATTTTCTTGAAATCAGTAAAAAGAGTCAAAAGGAGCGATAATTTGGTTCCCTTTCTTTACATATCATTGACATCAAAAAAGTCAATTAAGGGTCAAAAAAAACTCTCAGATTATTTCTCAATAGTTTTATTTTTCTGTTATTTGATTTTTCTATCATTGGTTGAAAACCACAATTCAAGAAAAAAGTATCTCAAATACAAAAGACTTATTTTTGAGACCATTTTTTGTTTGAAACTTTAGATTAAATAACATTCACTCAAAAATAGATTGAAATCTTCG
>JAQGCE010000132.1:0-16717 GCA_034699185.1 Eupelops torulosus
TTAAAAGTAATTAAAATATTAATACATTTAAATTTGATTCGAATTATGAATAGATTTAAAACTAAATTCAATTAAATTCTATTATCAATGTTGTTGTTGAGTATAATACCTAGAACATTGAAATATGTGTAAACTTGAATAATTGGTTAATTAAAAATCAAAAACAAAATCAATGGTTTCCAAGAATTTATTTGAATCCAAACTAAAATAATTTTAAGAATAATTTAATAAAAGGACAAACATTCAAAACATACAAAAGACTAAAATACAATATATTTAATAATTTAGACACAAATAATAGTTAATAATAATTAGAATATTTAATAAGACATCAACTCATTCAGTGATAAACAATTAGCACAAAAAGCGGATCACATTCTCATCACATTTCCGATTACTTTCTCAATAAATAAATAAAAAGTATAAAATAGTTTTATATTAAATATAATAAAAATTGAATTAAAAATTAAAAACTTTCTAATGATTTAAATTCAATTTAAATGATCGGACAATCAATTCAATCAATAATTAGACAAATATTTGTACGAAAAATAATGACTAAAATCTAAATAAAAGGACATAAAAGAAGTTAAATCTAAAATCACAGACTTTTAAACAGTTCTGGCAATTCTTCCTTAATTTGAGAAACCAAATAAAGATCCGATGGATTACTCCATTCGTGACTTTGAATGCTTTTCAGACATTTGATCATTTCTTCTAATTTATGCGGTTCTTCTTTATATTCTGTGTTTTTTATTACATTGCGAACCAAAATAAGATAATAAGCGATACTCTAAACAAATAAAACAAATGAGTGATAAACGAAAAATCAAACAATTGATGGGAACAGACTTTGTCTCCAACGGGAAGGTTATTAAGTTGTCGAATGACAATATCTATGATAACCCGAACGTCATTATAATAGAAGAGTTTCGAGACTTCACTGTTTGCGAACATTTCAATCAATAACTTAAGTGTAGAATTGGGTTTCGATTCATTCAATTGTTTAGTAGTGTGTCGACCGGCGCCGACAACATTTGTAATGTCTTCCTCCCAATTTAGATAAGACACCAAATTCTCAGTCAATTGACTGGCATTTCTTCTATTAGTCAATGCTTTAAGGACCAGATTATCCGAGTTTTCATCAAAATGTAAATTAAAGGCCAGAATAGGAGCGATACTATTCTCGGCTGAAATTTGACTCTCGATTCGATTTCCGGATGAATCGATGCCTTCAATCAAATCGAGTTCTTCTGAAATGAATTTTTCATTTATATGTGAATAGGTATTAATCGGAGGTTTATGTCCTGTACTAAAAATAGCTGTGAAGAGGAGAGCGGCAAAAGACCACCGCTCGCTATCATCGACGTAGTGCTGCATCTCTGCTCCCAATTCTGCCGGCAATACAGAAGTCAGAAAATAGTCACAAATGAGATCTTCGAACAAAGATATAAGACATATGAATATCGCGTATAACTTCATTCTTAGACTTCTTCGGGTTTCCATTTGAAAGTATGTGACCAACATATGAATTCTTTCATAATTTTGACCACAAATCTCATCTTTAATAAAGACTGGATTGGCGTTCGATATAATTTGAAGTAAATCTTCGAGATATCCTTTGATAATTTCCTCGTCCCTATGGACGGGCCAACTGCGCTGCTGTTCATCATTCTTACAGTACCACAACTTTCTGAACACTGACTTTAAATTCATAACATCTGAACTCTGAGGCATTGCTTTTGGATTATCTATACTTTTGGACAACTTTTCTATTATTTTATGGCAATCGGCACTCCATTCGGGAATTCGCTCAGAAAGACATTCGATAACTGTTTTAACGGTTAAAATACACATATTATGGTTGAGATCAGTGGTAACCCTAACCCTTTCGATTAGTTCAGGAATAAGAGGATCAGGAATTTGAACGCTTTTTATTGATTCAGAAATGTCTGTGTTTTTGGTCGCTTCTAAAGTCTCGTTATTTTGCGTCTCTTTTGGGAGGAGAGCGGTATTTAGCACTTCATTCGAAATGACCTGTTTTTCAGGGCCTGTTCTCCTATTATTGGTTTCTTCTTTGGCTTCAGTAACAAAGTTATTGATTTCTGAAGTTTTTTTGGAATTTGAATTGACTTCTAGTTTATCGACAATTTCTCTGTTATTTGTATGTTCTGGAGATAAGTCATATTCTGAACCATTTGTCTCCAATTCTTGTATAACTTCTGGTGTCTTCTTTTTGAATATAAGCTGAACGACTTCGCAACGAATTTGGGCTAATTTTCTGTTAATATAATGACAATTATATTGATTAATTGGAACAAGATGATTGTATAACTAACATCTGAGCATGCTTCACTTGTCTATCAGTTATGACAGTTGTGTCGTTATGTTTAGAGTCCAACTGTTGAGCGATTGAATCAATTAAAGCCAATAATTCGCTTTCTCTCATCCGCTAAATAGATAATCAATGGATCAATACTTCTGTCAATACATCCCTACTATGAAAACAATAGCATCGATAGTCGACAACAGACCTGTTCTTCTATGACATAATTTTTGGGTACATAACCCAATTGACCCAAACTATTAACACAATAGACCCAATCGTTTGGTTTCATTTCTTTAATCACAACAAACAATTCTTCGACTTTGAAATTCAATACTTTGTTATCATTTGATTCGTATTCAAAAACAGATTTCAAGACATACGAAGCCATTGTCACCGATTTGTGTCAGATATTAACAAAAATGTTTGTGTCAAGTGTTAAGTCATTTCAATAAATCTTCAATTATTGTCTATCAATCAATCATTTGTTTGACATTTGTTTACATTTTGTCTTTTAAATATCGGATTCGCTTTGCGTTCAACAATAATGTCATTGAAATCATCAAAAATAAGCGAAATATAAGTACTTTTATAAACTGTAACATAGCTTTAAATTGTAAGTAAAGGTCTAAATATTGTATTGAAGCATAAATTCTGTGTTTTGTGTAATCCTTGAAAATAATTTGTCGATCGATTGTCCACTGAATCAGTTAATAAAAGACTTTCTTCCAAAAGTATGTTTATTTTACTGAAATTAGGAGCCAATAGAGCTTTTACCACAAGAGTTGCTTCTATGGTAACCCAAATATCTCAGAGATATGCTTCGGGAATGCCTCTGACCTTCTCATCGCCGTATCAGGTCTTTAACACATTTTTAAATTTCATTTTATTTTTCACTAATTGTTATGATTTAAACAAATTTTATTTCAATTAAAAGGTGTTTTATAGCGCAACAGATGTCAGACAAGTAGACGTCCCCTCATTCAGCGGTAGTTTCGGTATTTTACCGAATCATGTACCGACTCTGGCCGTAATAAAGCCGGGAGTGGTCACAGTCTATGAGAACGAAGGAACCATCAAAAAATATTTTGGTAAATATTTTTTATTATAAAATATTTATTTAATTAATTGATTTATTACTCTTTCAGTCAGCAGCGGAACCGTTACTATAAATGACGACTCTTCAGTTCAATTATTGGCTGAAGAAGCAGTTCCCGTAGAGAATTTGGACAGCAGTGCTGCCCGGGAAGCGCTCTCAAAAGCCCAACAAGAACTTAACTCAGCGTCAGGTGAAGTGGCAAAAGCCGAGGCACAGATTGCCGTCGAAGTCAGTGAAGCATTAGTTGCGGCCGCGTCTTAAATGGACACAAATTTTGTTATCGATTAGTTTTATTAATTGATTAACCGGTGGTTCAATAATTACACCACAAAACCATCGATTGTTCATATTTTCAATTATTAGATAATTAGTGGCTAATGAAGAAGTGGTCAAAATTGTAACTAAAATTTAGCACATTTTGAATGAATTCAATAAAATTTAGTTTATTTCAAATCTATTAATAAAATGAAATGAAATCAATATTTAAATCCTTTTAATGAATGAGAAAATATTGGATTTAATATTAAGTTTTGTTTTCGGCGAACATTTGATAAAAAAGATTAAAAACAATATATTTTAGTGAAATAAAAATTTCTGACTTTCGGGTATGTCTTCAGAGAAATGCTTATATTTAACCGAATAGAGAGATCACAATTTAAAACTTTAGCTGTGATTAGCTTGCGCATTATTCCCTATTGTTGGTCAGTTGAATTCGATTACTTTAATTCAAATATATTTTCGATTTCACAACTTTTTTATTTTATTACTTCAAAAATGAATTCATTAATTCTTTTAATATTCGTAAGTATAGAGTATTTATCTTTTGTCTGAAAAATATAATAATTAGAAGAATTATTGTCAGTTCGAAAGTATCTCTTTTTCTATTGCATCGAACGGTTCTTTTATCGATGAATACATCAATCCTTCAATCCGTCCCTTTTGTAATGAATTGCAAGAAAAACTTCAATTCAAATACTCTTTTCGGGCGCGAAGACAAAAGAATGTCAATTCACACGCTGTATATCTGTTTACTGAAGACAAAGTATTTTCCATACCGCAGATGACGGCTGCCCTTAATCTCTATGAAAACACCAGTTTTGTGACGCCTGAAATATTCTTCAATGACGTCGAAGTCAAGCAATTGACTGAATTCTGGAACGGAAAGCATTCGAACGAAACTTTTAATTCTGTATTCTCTGACCCTTCTATAGACGAAATGTCTTTTTGGTTATTTGGCGATCAGTACCGACCCGTGAAACTTAATGTCAAAAACTTCAAAGTGACTGAAGTTCAGGAACCGATTGCTTTCAATGATAGTGAGTATGGATTTATGAAAAATGATAAAATTGCCGAAAAAGGATTCCAAAATATATTGGGGGTCGACATCGCAGATGCCGGCGGTTTCCGTCCCGTTCGCGTCTATGTTAGAGGTATTGAATAAATTGTTTAATAATTAGTCTGAATTATTCTGACATTATTTAGATCTGAAAAATGACGGAAAAGCTATAAGTTTTGCCTTTTATAACGTCACAGAAATTTTCGAAGAATTTGAAAATGGAAAGCATTATACCTATAGTTTTGACTCAGCGGCGTGGCTGGTATATGCCTATTCACTAGTCTATAAATCTAAACCAAACTGGTATAAACATTATTTTGAACTCAGGACCCGAAGAGGAAGGTTCTCATTGTTTGACTTCAGTTATGTTCGTAATCATTATTTTATCAAAATTTTGAAGAATTTTACTGATATTCACAACTATTGACAGAATCGGGATTTTCTATTAGTTGGAACTAATGAAGAACTCTTAGGATGTCCGCCATCTTTCTGTCATTCCCGGAAATTTGATGATATAATCCGATTATTCGATGGAACAAAACTTTTAGTTTTTCACGAATGGGTCTGGAATTTCACTAAACCTGGTGAAAAAATTGATTGGAAAGAAGCGGTTCTCTCAAATATGTCTTCGCGTCAACATATAACAAAACCCCTAAATTTTCCCAAACCATTCAAATTCGGTATAAGACATATATTGGACGGCAGTTTCATCGATGACTCAACTCTTTATATATTTCGAGTAAATCGAAAACTTATAATAAAAACTCTTTTAATTAAACTAAAAATTTTATGTGATTTCAAAGAATGGTTCGTTTATATCATCAAAAGACGACTCAATTGTTCGCAACAGTACTTCATTCACAGACTACAAACCAATCTATAAACACTTTAAAGGAATTCCGTCGAAGACATTTGATGCTATCATTTATCACAAAGAATCGCGAACCGTATTCTTCATTGAAGGTTAGATTCTTTAGAAAAAAATGCATGGTCAATCCATTAATTTCTATAATTAGAGGACAAGTATTGGGCGTTTTCTATGGCTAATAATGTTCTCCTTTCGGAGGACTTTCCTAAGCATATTGAAAATCTGGGCCTTCCCTACGATTTCAGAGTTCTGTCCACTTATGTAGAAGAAGACAACTCAGGAAAACAAATCGAATTCTATTTATTCACTGAAAACCGTTATATAGTCTTCAAAGAAAACGAATTCAAAGTAAAACATTAAACCATTTTAATTATCTTTAAGTAAAAATATTGTCCAAAAGGGCGGTCGATTCCAAGCTCGCAAACACACATATTTCTGTACTTCAGTCAATTTCTTTGGCTGTTCAGACGATCAGTTCGTATGTCCCGAATTAGAAACGGAATCACCTCCATCTCCATCTACACTCCCTCCACAACTTACCAAAGAAGAGGCCACCAATTTGGGGATATATATCGCTATTCTTATTATAATTATTGTGGTTTTGGTGACAATCATTGCTGTCTTCCTGTTGTTTAAGTCCAGAACGACTAATGAAAATGAAGATCAAAAGAAAACTAAAAAGAAAATTCAGAATTTGTCCACAAATAAAACAAAATCTAGTCTTGGTCAAAGCACCGGGAACGCCCAACAATCTTCAGTTTCAGAAAGCGCTCGATCCAAATACTGAATATAATTTATTAAAATAAAACAAATATATATTTAAAACAAAAATATATTCTTTTTAATCCAAAATTACAATTGATTTTTAGGATAAAACTTAATTTAAACCTAATTTGAAAAAAATATTAAACAAATAATAATAATAATAACGATTTCATTATTTTAATCGAATATAAATCACAATTCAATCGGAAAAATTGATTGAAGTTATCTAATGTTTTGTCTTCCGATAGTTTGGGTGTCGGACCACAGGTTTGAGTCTCAATACACAAAACTATTATCAAAATTCATAACTAATTCCATATATAAGTAAAGGTTAAAAATAATTATTAATAAAAATACTATAATTACATCAATGTTTGCATCATTTTTCAGTAAATTAACTAATTTTAGCCAAAAAGCGATCTATTGATGAGAAGGACTGACTGACTGAGGACTGAATGGTCGCCTGCGATGCGGTTGTGGCACTTGTATTTGAATCACAGAATCAACTGTTAGGACAATATTTTTTCTGGTTTTGCTGTACTATCGATATGATTGGGTTCTAACATAACCTGTCCGGAGAGTCGCCGCACTATAACGTCCGCCTCAGAGAAAATCTAAATTCAATAAAAACATCCGTCAAAACAAATACTTTAATAGTTTGCAGACCTGATCAAAGTGGACGTCGAGGAACAACTCCTGGAGGAAACGTCGAGCAGAGAGTCGAAAGTTATAAGTCGATAACTGAAGGCTTATCTCAGAATAAAGACAAATATCTTCGAAGGCTTGCGGACATCTCTGCTTCAAACTAAAGAATACAATATTAGCTTTGATTTCATTTGTAAATAAAGGTATACTTAAGAAGTCCCTGTTCTGCCTGTTTTGCGTGAACAGCACCCCCTAAATTAGTAACGAATCTCAAGATTTCTCTTCTATTAAGTACTTGATTTGGTATATTCGACAACTCATTCATTGGACTCTTAATGAATGAGTTATTCGTCATATTATCTGTAAATCAAAGTAACGTTATTTTATAGAAAAGGGAAACAACTAATGAATTGAACTCACGATTAATGATTAGATCAGAAAAGCCTTTATTCCTAAAACAGATCAAACAATTAACGTCATTATGGAATTCGAGTCCATTATTAAACATGATTTGGTCGGTTGTCATCCGATCCAAATGTGTCTTCCAATCAAATGATTGAGACTTAAACGAAACTTTTCGATGTCTTTTCACTTCAGTCTTTAAATTAAATTCCAATTAATTTTAGAGAAAAACAAATAAGTTTTTAGACTTACGTCGACTTCAAACATAAGGAACAGAGTTTTGGGTAAACAGAGGCCCATATAAGTCTTGCCCTCGACATAAGGGGAATCACTTCTTACATCACTGTCTACTCTAGAATTTTTGCGAGAATCAAAAAGTCCTTCACGAATATTGTCTTCATTCTCTTCGGAAGATCGTCGCTCCTCGTAAGAGGCGGCTGATAATGACTGTACCCGCCTTTTCTGTATAGCTCTGAGAGTGGCGTAACCATAAGCATCGATAGCACTCGGAATCGATTCACTGGCATTCAGTAATTCTGTCTGATTGGCCGCAAAAATCTTTGACCCGATTCGTGGCAATGTATTTGTATTGATTGGCGGAATCGGACTCTTTATGGCAGAGCTTTGCGTCGAATTACTTATTGACGACAAACTTGCGATTGGACTCAAATTGTTTCTTCGATGAGAAATAGCTATAATATGTGTGCCTGAATCACACGAACCATTGGACACCCCTGAAGTTGATTCGGCAAAACTACCCGAACGACTTTTACCTGAACTGTTGTGTGAACTTTCATTGCTATCACTTCTCTCATCCCTTCCTATAGACTGTGCAAAATATGCGCCCAAAGGTTCTGATGTCTTACGTTTAGGCGTTTCGTGAACCGTAAGAGTATTGGATTTGTTTGTCATTACTATCAGAGGTGTTGAGAGAGGACTCGCAGAATCTGCAATGAGTCCACTGTCATGTCGTTCAGGTTTTGTGATGGCACTGATGGGTGAGTCTATTTCTGATATGGAAATCGCTGATTGAATCACACAATTGTTTTGGTTGATCCAAATTCCAGAACTGCTGTCACTTTCTTCCGCATCAGTGACTGACATCTCTTTTTGTACTAAATTATGAGTGTTTGTAGCATTTGGAGTGTCAGATGAAGAACGGGGCCGCGAATCAATCACTGATCGATAGTGATGTGGGGAAAGACTCATAACTCGTGGCAATGCCTTTGAAGGCCACGAGATTTTCTTCTGTTTCATAATTCCGTTATTGGTTTCAACTGTAAGGGACGGCAAACTCCCCGAAAATGTTCCATCACTTCGACTGAAGTCAAAAGTAACCAATTTTTCTGTTGGAGTCATTTCAAAGTCTTTGCCCGAAAGGAAATCGAATTTGTTGGATGAGGTGCTGACAGAACAGGTATGTGTTCGGTTCTCATTCATAAAATTAAGTAAACCATCAACTTTTGGTTCTTCGACTAAACAAAATTTTTCCTGATGTGAGTGACGAATGGATTCCCAACCAAACTCTTTAAGCACTTCTGATCCTTCAGAGGTAGTGGCCAACAGGCATAGAACATTAAAACAGGTGCCCCTCACAGACAGAACCTGCGACTGAGCAGCCATTCCAGCAATTATTGGAATTACATCAGTTTCATTTATCAATTGAAAGCCAAGATGTGTGGCCCCCACGTGTCCCACTGCCCAAAGGGATGCCTTCAAACGAATTAACCCAGATTCATTGCTTAAATCATGGGAACGAATCACTTCATAGTGAGTCGACAGACAATCCTCTTTCAGAAGTAATTCATAGCCTTCACTAGTCTGCGCTAACTGTCCGTACAAATGGGGCGGAATGAACGTATTCTTGTGAATCGGGCTCTTCCTTTCACTTCTGCGACCATAAGTTCCGTCTTCACTGCGATTATGACAAGTGAAACATTCATTGAGAAGATCCTCAACAATACGAACGTATTTAAAATTGAATGTCTTTTGCCATCGATTTAATTCAAAGTCTATAAAGTTTGCGTCGCGAAGGAATTTAAAGCCTGAAGGAAGGGAAAGGTATCTAATGAGGAGTAACAGACCGTGGTCTCCCAAATGTAATAAAGACGGACGCAATGAAATCAATGCCTCGAGATTTTGTATCGAATCACAGGATTCCTGGAGTATATCAATAGCTGTCAACGACACGGCACTACTCTTGTCGTAGAGCTGCAACACTAACATCTCAACCCCCCATTTGTTGAAATCACAAACACCGGCCCTCAATAGGACTCTTAAATAATTGGTTGCATAAAGTCTACTGCTTTCGGGTACAGAAGTCATCACTTTATTGAGAAGAGTTCGCGAAAAGTTCATCACTTCATTGGAATAGTCGAGACTCGAAACGATTAGTTTTATGTAAACGTCGTGAGCCGACAGACTAATCAAATCGAGGAAATACTGATATATTCCTGTCTTCTCTAACCATTTCTTGCCTTTATTAGAGTTTGTCAGCCGTCCGATCAAAAGGAAGTAGTAATGACTTAAAGTAGTCAACAGTTTTCCTGGACTTAGAGTTGCGTTTTGAGGCGGAGTCTCAACAGTTATTTGAGAAAAACAATTATCCAAATCAATGAAAAATTCTTCAACGAATTCGTGAGCCTTCGAATCGTCGGCATCTAAGAGAAAGTCAAAGAAGTGTTCACCGACTGTGCAGATTATCCGTTCTTTTTCGTCAGAATTGGATATCATAGAAAACTGTTTACTCGAAGGCTTATAAAAATAAATAAGTCTTCTGACGAAAGCTTTATGATTGTTGTCATCTAACTTCTTGAATGAGTCTCCGGGCCATCGAAGGACACTGTCCACCAGATCCCAATCCCAATTGTTGTACTCTCGCTTTAATACCTGAGAATTTTTAATCAATTGAATGGCTGTTTCGTCCACATTCTTCTTCAGATGATTCTTGTATTTGGATTTTGTTTTGTTTATCGAATGGTTTTGAGTACTGGAGGGCTGACAGAACTGAAGCAATTGATCTAAATATAGACTGCAAGGAATGGGTACTCTCTTTTTGAGTTCATGGATGCGATTCAGATTAGTAACCGAAGCGTTCGCTAATTCCCTCTCTTTTGGCGAAGAACTCATCGAAGCGGTCATAAGTGTTGGCAAACTTTGACATCTATGAGAACAGTCGGACGGCAGCAGATAACTGGACAGATGTAAGAGCTCTCCTAACAGTATAGTTGCGGTCACTGAACAACAGTTATCACTAGAGTTGAGAATAACGGAAACGAGTGCTTCGATGAGACCGTAGTTTATAAATGAGTTCAAAATTAATGCCAAATAATTGTTGAGAAGATTTACGCGATTTTTGGTTATCGGCAGCAAAATGGCCTTTCCTTCAGCTGCAACGAAGCCATCGTAAAGATGCCACGAGTCCTGCATTGAAGACCGATCTGATGAGATAAGCGCCACATCAAAGTCGTCCGTCCACTCGGGAATCGGCAAATAAAAAAGTTCGAAAATCATTTCAATTATATATCGCTGTATTTCAGTGTAGGGTAAGTGAAGCATATTTATTAAGGCTTCCATTCCATTGGGAACATCACTATTGGGAAACTCACAGTGAGTCACATTATTATTGGCAAAAGCACTCAAATAATAATTATATTGATTGGACACTCGACACATGAACACTAATCCGGGCCACGACCTCATTATTGATAGAATGGCGTTCTTAGAAGCAGTGAATCTAAAAAGTCTTTGTTCTGAACTCTCGCAGTACTCTCCACCAAATCCGTGAACGTCAGTAAACGGCGCCACAAAATGTTGTAAATCGAGGTCCGATCGAATCAAATGTCTTGTTTTGGGAGAATTCAAGAGATATAGCACTGAACTAATGAGGGCTTCACTTATAGTATGCGATTGATTCGATTGCAAAACGTTTTTGATTATTGCACTCAAACCTCCCGAAGCTTGACTCGACTCAGGATTTAAAACAGTCAACTCAGTGATTGTGGCCCAACAGCCCCTCACCAGTAAATCTCTCTCTTGCATACCATCCTTAGCGATGGCTACCAAACAGTGAGTAATAGCCGACGGAAACTTCTTTGGGTCGAGGGATAAAAGATGTCGGACCAAACGTAATGCTTGGATACGTTCCAACCGATTGTCTAAAACTATGTCAATCGAACGACAGATAAGTAGTGGCAGATTGATCCTGCACATAGCCTCCACTGATTTTGGATCTCGTAACAAATATCGCATCGCCCGAAGACCGGCAGCCCTCACCTCTCCCGCTTCGTGGAAAAGCGATACCCGGATGCTATAAAAGTGCAATTATTCTAATCATTATTCAAATTATCAGAAAAACGAAAGCAATTAATCTTCAAAACAGATTTGATTAGAGATAAAAAAAATTGTTTTTCTCTTTGGTTTGACATCCGTTTAAACGTCCGTAAAATGGATTCCTTTCGAAATAAAACTTTAAAAAATTGTTATATACCAGCAAAATATTTCATCGATAGTGAGGCCACAGATATCGTCCGAAATTGTCTGGACTTTTGTGCAGAATTTGGTGAAACAGTTGAGATAAGCCAAACGCTGACCTTTCGACACACCATCTTTGCGTGTGATATGATAGAGGATCTCCTGGAGGTTCTCACTCAGAGCTAAACAATCAAATGATTAAATTATCATAAAATAAGATAAGAGTGAAGAAGTGAACCAACGTTTGTTCCAATCGAGAGTAATGTTGTCGTCTTCGCTGTCATAACGTTCTGATCGAAACAAATTTCGGAAATAATTGGTTGAAAACATTATTCAAATAAAAGACAATTATTGCCACAAAAAGACATTTATTATTGAAAATATTATATTGTTTTGCGATAATCGGCTCCAAAATGACTGCAAACCATAAGTTGACAGCATTTGTGAGAAATAAATTAGTTTCAGATTTAATGATAGACTGATAACAGATATTAATTGAGGCAATGAGTGGTTAAATGTCTTATAATAACAATAATAATAAAGAAAATTTTAAGATAAGATAATTACTTCTTTGTGATCTTCCATTCTTCAGATTACTTCTATTGCATCGATATATTGAAGCCATTATTGAGACGAAGAGCACACATCCGAGGCCTCAGAAATGACAATCACTCGGACGTCAAAACAAACATTTAATTAAAAGTACATTCAATTCAATTATCTGTTATTTTGTGAATATATCAGTAATTAAATGCGTGAAAGCATTAAAACTATTGACTTTGAGTTCAAATGATTAACAGATAATCAAATCATTAGAATTGAGACCAATATTTGACTCAACAAATGAGACAATAATTTAGTCCAATGTTTAGTTCATTTGATTCATTCATTGATTGCGTGATTCCTATGATTCGCCTCTCTTTTCAATGTTTTCGATACAATCTCTACATTCGATACACAAATTTCGTGTCGTTTTTATTTCACAAAACTCTTTCACAAATATGAGTTCAAATCACTATTCATTCAACTCTTTTGGCTTTAAGTCATTCATTCATTTGATTCCTATTTTAGCGATTCTGCAAAAAAAACTTTCAATTGATTGTATCGTTGGCTGAGTCTCTGAGTCTCACGAATTACTATTGCATTCATTTACTAAAAATATGAATATTTCGCAGAATTGCTGCGGAAGTACTTCTCAAGTGATAACTATAACTATAAATGCTTTCAACACTTCATTCAATTACTTTTGGCTGAACTGTTGAACAGTTGAGCCGTGAATTTCTTTAATTAAGTTATTTTAAAATATAATTTATTTAAACTTTTGTTCCTCACTTGAAAATACAGTGTTGTTTACACTCAACTTTATAGCCTTCCAAATAAAGCACAGTTTGCACATTGTTCTCCAAATAATCAAGGTCGTTCTAGATTCTAGAATAAGATATTTAATGTTAAAAAGTTTCAAGGATATTCTTCTTTAAAATTGGCACTTTCTCAATTAATTCTCGTTAAACAGTGGCGGCCCCTCCTTATTTCAATGATTTTTAAGTCAATTGAATGATAATTAGCGATAAAACATAAAACTATTGCAGTTTTGATGAATCAGTTTTGTTGTAAATCAAAGTTATTTAATATTTTTAAAAAAATTAAAGCAATAAATAATATTAAATATGGTTTTCTCTGCATTTTTCACAAACATATCAAACAATTGATTAGATTATGAATGAGTTGATGACATCGTTTTAATTAAACACTTCAAAAACTAAACTATTTATTATATAATAATTATTATTAGTTTATAGCCATCTCTATAATCAAATTTGGGGCCGATTTTCAATGGCTTTGAAGCAAAGCCTTCAACTCCTAATTAACGAATGTAAATGTACTCAACTTTTTATTAATTAATTAGAATTATATGAAAATCAAAACAATTGCGACAATAGTTTCATTCCAGACGTCTGACTAAATATTTACGTCAAAAGTGAGTCCACAAATCACTGAAACAACTGTTCGAGGAATATAAATAACACTAACCCTATTCACAAAGAACCTGATAACAATCGGACAACTTTTTAACATAATTTTAAAATTTCCTTAATTTGCAAAAATAATGAACGAAAGGATATTTTACAGCCGTTTCTAAAGCTATAAAATAATTAAAATAAAATTATATTAATTTATTCAAAATTCATTGCATTTATAAAAAAAACCCATAATTTGTCTCTAAATATAAACATTTCCTCGAATTTAAATCAGAATTCAAATCATTTAATAAAAACCTTCGATAAACAAGACTTAAATTCTTTAAAACGAAAGTTTATTATTGAAATAATTATAACTATTTTTACATTTTTTAAAATTAGATTAAAATCAGACATAAAATTACAAAATAATCACAAAAAAAGTATTACAACTAAATAATTGAGAAATAAATTAAAGGTTAAAATAAAGTTAAGAATTAATTAAAACTAAAACAAAACCAAATAAGAGATAAATTAAATCCATTTTCCGTAACGAATCTTTGCCGGCAAATAGACATCCAATAGGAATGTTGGCCAGTGTTCGGCCAGTGATTGGATCTCCACTTTTTTGCCGATTTTTAGGAGAATATCCAACTGTTTGTTCCACTCATAGTTTCCAGTCATATAAACCCTATTTTTCAGGTCTAGTATTTTCTTTCTGTCCCTTTCACTCAAATCTATTTGAACGGAAGGACTCAACTCATACTCAATTATATCAGTGGGCAATACACCCAACCATTTGACTACCGGTGCCACTAAATTAGGCGATTCATAAGAGAGGGCGAGTGATCCGTGTTTGAAAGTACACAGAATTTCGAGTCCGTGAGCGTCGCCATCGACTAAACCAAAGATCGGAATCTCGAATGTATTCCATAACATCTGAACAAAAGCGCGAGTATTCATATCTGGATATCCGTGTCCTGTAATCTAAACATACAATAAAACACATTTTTATGTCAACCCATATATTATTAAATAATTGAATCATTCGAACCATAATTAGAGGATAAACCGAATCAATTTTTAAGTCAATGAGCTGTTGAAATGTGGCGTCTTTTTCGATAATCAGAACAAAAATTGCTTTCGATTCCATTCGACAGATCCTTTCGGTGTCATTCGGGATATTTATTCCGTTCGGAGAACTCAAACAATCGGTGAGAACTCCGTTCGTGTTTTGAAATATCAAGTGTCCGAATACTAGGCCTCTTGTCGAAGAAACAATACGTAGTCGGGTTCGGGAAGTTCTCAGACTAGAGGCCAAGTCATCTATAATTTCGTCGACAACTCTCTGGGAGTGATCGAAAATAGCGACGTTTTGATAATACAAATCCCTTTTTGTACAAAACACGTCCTCTTCTATTAGTTTCAATATCTTTTCCAAAACGAATTTTAATTGTTTCTTACGTTTCCTTTGAGTCCTTATTTTGTTTTGCGGATCGTCTTTGAGTGTAATACCCGTCGCTATGTTGTAGTCAGTGTTCGTCCATTTGTGGCGATTAATGATCTGTTGGACAAACATTTTGTTTATATTTTAATTAATAATATTTGCTTAAAAAGAACCTGAATTTGTCTTTGACTCGAATCGATTGATTGGGACGGCTTTTGGACAGACATCTGAGTACCCATTTGGGAATCTTTTGGACAATCCATTTGAGAATACATTTGGGAATCAATTATTTTATTAGAATCTGATCTGAATTCTGGAGGAGAACCACAAAACCCCGAATCATAATTGGAAGACATCTCAAACGGACTCAGAATACGATAGTTTTCTTCTGAAAATCGAAAGGTTTGGATCCGATTATTGCAAACATTTAATGATTCGATGTATTGCTGAGTAAAGAGGGGTTCGTCCGGTCTATACATAAATTGAGATCTGTTTTGAATCCATTGATAGACGTCTTCGTCTTCACTGTTTGACTCTCTGTCTGAGTGATTGTCTGAAAGAGTGGTTGGATTCGAGTCATTAAAAAGTGTTAAAACCAATGGTTGAGTGCTTTGAGTGGAGATCTCTTGACTCGTGTTTTCGTTTTCTAATAATTTGATGTTATCTTTGATTTTTTGAATCAATTCATTTTTCTTTAGATCCAAATCTTTTGCGATATTTATTCCCATATTTCTTGACTTACTTCTGGACTCTTCAGTGGAGAAGACTTTTTTCAATAGTTTATTCAATTGTTTCAATTTATTGAGAAATGTTTTGTCGTAAAAGAAGTAATAATTGTTTCCCATTTCTATTATGTCTTCAAAGCAATGGATATTCTTTTGGCTATAATTAGACAATTGTCTCATTTGTGAGTAATTCTGAGACAATCGGTTGTCTCTAAACATAAGTCGATTTCTTCCTAAAGATTGAAAGTTATTTGAAAACATTTTTAACTTTAAATACAATTAAAACTTAAAATAATTTCATAGAATTTATAATTGAGTCGAAAGTAAAGAACATTCGAACGAAAGTCTAATCGAATGAATGCGTGAATCACTTCAATAGCTTCTGATTGGCTCTCATTCGACGCTTAATTACATATTAGACTTAAAGCGAATCAATTTTAATAAAACAATATATTTATCAAAATTATAAATTTGAAGTTTTTTATTATCACAAGAATATGCTATTAATTCAATTGAATTTTCTATATTTTTTTCTTTAATTTAAATTTTGAGTTTAGAATTAAAAGAATAGACTTTAAGACAAACAACTGTAAATTTTTTTAACTAGATGTATTTTAACACCAACTGTTTTAAATTAAGCAATTGATAGAATCAAGTTAAAATTTGAAAATTA
>JAQGCE010000133.1:0-16702 GCA_034699185.1 Eupelops torulosus
ACCAAACTCTGACCACATTCTTCTTTAAGTCTAACTTCTCAGCGATGGCAGCAATCTTTTCTCCGGAAGGTCGGGGCTGTACTGAGAAGTATGCCTCCAAAGAGCGCTTTTCAGGCGCTGCGATTGAAGTACGCTTTCTCTTCTTATCACTTGAAGGCAAAACACACAAATCGGGTCCGCCATCTCTGTTGTTATTACGGTTTTTCCTGGCCTGAGCTTCGGCTGCCTCGAGCCAGGCCTGAAGTATGGGCTTAAGTGCGACCATATTATTGTGGGACAGAGTAAGTGACTCAAATCTATTGTATTTTATGTATATTTTTATATTTAATCAATTAATTGCATCAATTGGTTCTGCTTTGAGCTCACCTGCAAATAGTGCTCTGAGATAGTGAACCGACTCCTGGAAGTTTCAAGTTGGCCAAAGCTTTGCCAACATCTGCTTGGGTTACCCCCAGTTTTATTCGCCTCTGTTTGAATCTTTCTGCGAAAGCTTCGAGTTCTCGGGGGTCGGCGTCTAATAGAGATGGATCGGCAGACAATTGATGTGGAGATGTGGTAGTAAATGAGCTGTGATGGTGTGGGTGGTGAGGACCATGATGGTGTGGGTGATGATGGAATGGGTTCTGTATCTGATGGCTCGTCAATTGACCAGCGGTTGGATGATGATGTAGACCAGGGATCATACCATTTACTGTTTCCATCAGATATTAGAAAGTATTTTCAATTATTTTCAAATACTTTCTAATTTCGAGTAATGTTTATACCATTCATAGGATTGTGATGATGAGAATGAGCCGAATAAAGCGCGGATGGTGCGTGCAGTTGAGCACTTGATGATGAGCCTGGGTGGTGCGACGTGTCAGATGCCTGAGCCAAACCTAATGCTGCTGGTAATGATGCGGACATTGGATCAGCTGAGAGGAACTCATGCATATCAGAGGGGTGATGCTGTCGACTCTGCATCATATGGTGATGATATGCCATCGAAGACATGTCAGGCTTAATATTAGACTGATTTCGATTGCTCAGGTCATGTAGTTCTGCAGCGGCATCGAGTCCGGCGGCAAAAATGTTGGCCGAACCCTATGTTATGGTTGTAATGAAAACAGAGAGTATTACAATAGTGTCGCATATTATGAGTCAAACGAATTATACTTATTATAGCTATTAATTTGCATTAATTGCTACTTTGATCGATGAGTTACTCGGAGTGCATGCCTTGCATTCTAAACATCATAACTGAACTCAACTTCACTGAAACACTGATACACAGATAGAGTCGATTGGAGTACGTGTGCTCTGAGAGTGAATCTCTGCTCTGATAAGCATACAATCCCATAATATATTTGATTTGATGCAAGCATTTAATTAATTCATAATTTCAAACAAAATACAACAAAACGTTATCAAACATTTATGAATTTATTTTGAATCAATTGGCTTTCCCTTCGACTCTACCATCGCTTCAACAGAGTTACAGTAGTTTAGAGCCAAAAGCTTTTAGAGCTAAGAATTTTTATATGACATACAATATCTAATCTATAATAATAGATAGACTGAAGTTATTCATATACACTAGCAATTTATGCAAACGATGTACTACTTGTGCTCACTGTTGGCATTGCCATCAGTTGTTTCAATGGTATTTCTATTTAGAAAACACCATTTAATTATTAAAGTGCGCCATTTATAATGCAATTCAATTTTTGTGCCTTATTATAAAAACATGAACGAAGTAGAGCCCAGACCCCAATTAATAAATAAAATATTTCTCTAATCATAGACTATAGACACACACCCAACAGACACGCAGTGCTCATGTAGTGCTCATTTCTTTTAGAAGCAAAAGCAGAAAACTTTTAAATAGTTTATAAAGGCATACAAGCCATGCAAAAATCATGCAGACATCAGACCAGCTTCGGAGCAGATATAAAGTGGTTGCGAGCATTAGTCGCCGCCATAACACTCCTCGAATGCCAACGATTGGGACCTTAAACTACTTTTCTTACAAATTCTTCACTTTTGTCATAAATTTTTTCATTAGTTGTTTTGATAGAGTCTAACGTAAAGTAATGCCGAAAAGTGTTCTTTAAGGGGCAAAAACTCACTTTTGGTTTTATGTGTGAAACGGGAGGCCTTTTTCTTTCAAACACTTATTTGTGATTTGATAACTCATTTTCTAAAAATAAAAACTCCGAAAATATTAAAACTGTTATGGAGTCAAAAGTGCAGTGAATTCAAGATAACCATTGATTGGAATACAAGATTGAAGGGATATATACGGAGAGCAATAAATTTAACAAAACTTTTGTATGGAATGCTTTCTTACCGGTGAAGTGTGGTGAGTATTGGGAGGCATTGTTGGACAGTGTCTCCTCATATCTCTGTGATGAATAGTTGTAGGAGTATATGGAGACGGAGGCGAAAATGTGCGAGAAGGGGAACTTACAGAGGCTGCGAAACACGAGTTAGGACTGGTTGTCTTGATTAGAGTATTATTCATAATATTCTGTATAAATATTGCAGTGAAACTCACTCTTTGACAAAATCTAATGCATTTTGGAGTTGAAGATGAGAGAACTGATAGATATCGAGGATAGTTTGCTCTTGTCATGCCCGTTATGTCCGATCCTCAATGCTAAGCCTCCACTCTTGACTGAACCAATCAGAGTAATGTATAGGCCATACCTGCAAACACAGAAGTGCTGTCTGTGTGATTGCTATGAATGCTATGAATGCAAGCCTTATGTATAGATTCACAATAGGGTTATGCCATACAAGCGTCTCATCGAGTAGTCATCTATTATTCCATTTAATGTCATTTTGTGTTACTCTCACTTAATTTAATATAATTGGTATTTTGAGTGATCTTTTTGTGCAAACACATAATTGTCATGCACTCAATGCATGCATTAATGACCAACAAATAGTCAATCTTTACTTCTGCCCCTTTGATCATACATACCCCTCCTTTTTTCTAAATTTTTTTTGTCCAAACATAAGATTAGAATATTTTCATTTGTTGTTTGGCTGACAGAGACTGAAATGTTAAGGAATCAAATAAATAGCAATTTAGAAACTAAACAAAGTTAATAAGACAATGGGACGATATATTTCACTGGAAATGGCATTCGATGCCATTGTCTGCCCTACTATTGACTGAATGGCACATTAGTGGTACTATTGTGTGAATGAGCTCTAGTTTTGCGTCGACTTAAAGTAGTTCTAATGATTTGAAATGTTAGATCATTGGCGATGGACACGGAAATTGCATTATAGCTGATCACTGATTTGCTTTGTTTAGTGCTGCAACAGTTGGCCCAACACTCTATGCATTTCACTCATTCCACTCTGTCTTCTCTCTGCATCCAACTGTCCATTGCTTTGTGTATTGAGTTAATTCTCTGGTGTATCGGTGCTGCCAAGGATTGCCATCGAAACATATGGATTAATGTTCAATTGTTAATCCAATCTATTGTGAAGGGGAGGCTTCATATACAACGCATTACAAGCGAACGCCTCTGGGCTCCCCAAACACAGGAGGGTCAAGTAAGACAGACAACTATTACACTTACTCTCTATTCTAACGTACAGTTATTGAATGCATTATTTTATACACTTTGTATAGAATAAGTGTATATAACGGCATAACTGTTCTCATGTACTACTCATACAATGAATTAAAATAATAATAATAGCATTTTATGACATTATATTCTTTCATATCGCTCTCAATGCAACATATATTGACTCCCGAGTGGATAAACCAGACTGAATAGGGATATACACCATATAAGCAATTGTGTTATACTCTCTCTCCAGTAAATAATAAGCATTAAAAGATTACAATTTTGACAATATATTCACTCAATTTATCAAATGATAGTACATAACATCATTCAAAACTATTATTCATATCTAATCTAAACTTATTTTTTGCTCAAATTTATGCCAATTTTTAATTAAGTTTTTCAAATTTAAATAAAAATAAAATCCGAATTTTAAGAATATAAATATACAGGTTAATTTGCAAAAAGATCGTGAAATAGTGATTCACTTTGAGGCTCATGTATTTTTAATGAAAAGCATACAATATTTTTATTCTGTGCTGTTATCGTAAAACTAATAATTAGTAGAACCGGAAACCGATTTATTCTGTTTTGTAGAGTAATTAATAAAATGGATTCATTCCTTCAAATTTTGTTTCATTCAATGAGATTCTTATTCATTGACCTCTTGTAAGAATTCAAGTGATTTGTTGTTCTGTTCTGTGCTGTTCTGTGACTTATTATAGTTTGCATTTATTTATTCATGAATTAATGCAATGCAGAGTCCAATCAACATTTGCAACATTTGCAGCCTTTCCAACATTTCTCTGATAAAAACCAACTCTAAGGCCAACATTGCGTTCGAGTGCTATATAGTCGGCAAAAAGAGTCTACAGTGAAGAGAGTTCGCAGCCATAGAGTTAGTCCAACACAAGACTATCATTTGTATTATACTCTACCAAATATTATAGCAAAGGTTAGGTTAATGATATAGTTGGCAATACCTCGTGGAAGAGCTCTCACGCATTTGATGCACAAAAACAATTTTATTCTCATCTGCAATACTCTGAACCGTTTTCATAATGAAAACCCAAACCATCAAAACATCTGCGTTTTGGTGGTTACCACTACTTTCATATCGATATATACTACGCCCTAAAGCATAAAAGATTGGCTTTGAATCGTCATATCATCAGATGATAGTCATAATCATCAACAAAATCATCGAAATGGCAAATATCTGCCAACAATCAAGTGATCGATATTTTGTTTCAATGCTTAAAATTAAGGACAGACTGTTATTTTGCAGGTGCTCTCAATTATTGTTTACCATTTGTTTAATACAATTCTACTCATGACTTGAGTTGAGAGAAAAAAATAATCAGTGGTTTGTCTTTTGGATCGACAAATGTTGTGATCAGTGGAGATATTACGCAGAATCTCGAATCAAAGTTGAGATCCAGAGCTAAAAATGCCTAATATTTTATTCTCAAAATACAAATAATGACACCATTAATGATATTCGGCTAACAATTAAGGCAAAGAACAAAAAAAAACTGGCGAAGAAGTGGTAAATACAGTGAAATGAATTAAAATTTGTTGTGTTGTTGGGTTGTGTCTAACGGCTGTTTTATGTGCTGCCACTTTTCATGTCATGTTATAAATGTTACGCCAGGGAAACATACAGAACATCGCAAAAGAGCACAAATTGAGTTAAGATTGCAATGCAGACAAACTTGGCTTTGGCTCCACTTTTATATGAAGTATGCTTTGGAAAGACTGCAATAGTCGAATGGATGCTGAACTCATGCAAAATTCACAACTCAATCATGTTAGCCAAACGCCAACGATGTTGGCTCTATTCCCCTTAGAATTGCCTAACTATCGGAGCCAATCCAGTAAGAGATGCGCGAACACCAAAACACCAATATATTCGACAAAACACATATAAACCGACTTAATATTCGGTATTACGCTCTGAAACGGTATAACTTCAATAAAAACCGCTTTTGAATATATTTCTTCTTTTTTGACAGAAAAACTTTTCTCATTTTTTCTCTCTTTTCTAAATGCGTTTAAACCAAAATATATTGTTTGCATTTTTCAGCCAAAAGTTCTGCTTACTCACTTAACCAATCGGTTAGCGCGTTCCACTCAATATTGGTTTTAGCAGAATTGTCTATGCTAAGTTGAAAATTTTGTTCTTTTTATAATAAACTAATTTGTACTAGAATAATTTGAACTCTCTCCCAATATTTTGTTAATCATTATGGTATACTGAGTGTGGTATGGGTTTTGTAGGGCTAGCAGTGAGAGTCCTAGTGATACGCATTGATCCATTGCAGGTGCGTTATTCACCACTATTTTCTCACCTGAACCTAACTCTTAGCAAAGGCGGAGACTTTTGCACAATAGGAGAGAGTAGTTGTGGTGTAATCATTAATCATATTCAATAATTATTTGTGTAAATCCCAGCTGACAGCCATTGTAGTCTCTGTAAGATTATATGGCAGCCAAACTCCAGATCACAACTCTCTTAAAATATATGACCCCTTCTTTTCTTATGCTTCACATTAACTCTTCTCAAATATTAATGTTTTGAGTTTAGCTTTTTTTAATAATTGTCTTTCCATTCATTATCTGTCAAATTAATAATTAAATCATTTGGTATTAAATGAAATAAAAGTCAATCAATGAATTAAAAGCACTAATTTTTTGCAACACTTTTCAATTCTTTTCCATTTCTCAAAAATCAAAACAACTTGGTTTACATCAAATATTTTCAATCTTATTCAGTTAAACAACTTGATTCAATAGATATCATGAGCTAATCTTCAATGATTTTAGAAATACTTCAAAATTTGCAAATAATTATATGAATTGAGAGGGTGATTATTTGGTAAATTAATCCTGACAATTATGTGAACTGCAAATTGACCAAAACATTAAACCCATTTCCCTATATTTTCCTATTATTCTGATAGGCAATTGAATTTAGTTTAAAAATATTTAAACTTTTAAAATGTTAATATTGCTAGTTTAAATTTGAAAGCTTGTAATTAAAATGTTCATTTTGATCTTTCTAAATTATTAGATCCTATAAATGCTTGAATGCTTATAAATTTGACAAAATATCGAAGTATAGGTCATTTATATTAACTTTGGCAACGGATAGAGAGCTCATTACAGGGTGTACAGAGGGTTGCAAAAGTGCTTGTATGAACCCTTGTACACTCAAACCTCTGTAAATTCACACTCCTTAATTTCACAAGTTGTATATTTTCACCAATGTAACCAGACCCAACAGGGACCTATGTTAAAGAATAGGACTAAATTCACATTTGTCTATTTTCAATTTCACATAATTTTTTGAAATTTTTAATTCAATTTTAATGTTATAAACCATGTACATGGACAAATTTTAACTATCAGTAAATTCCAGAATATTCTATTTATATATTAAAATAAAATAATATTAATTTCTAAGTTTTTTTTTCTTCAAAAATCTAATTACTTTTAGTTTATACACAAAATATGAAATCGATTTTTAGTTTTTGACTTAACCTACAATTATATTCAGTAAAAATTCTTTTAACTTTCAAATATAGGGATTGCAGAGAGGGTTCACCATCTATTATAGGAAATCATTGCTTTATATTCATATTTAGGTTCAACAGCTCTTATCCGGTATCCTATGGATGTGGCGGTAGTGCCAATTTGCAAAGATGTGTGAGAATGAAAAATTAACTCAAGCTATTCGTCAAAATTTACATTCAATCTATTATTCAAATTATTTATTAATAATAAAAACAAATGATTTTTAAATTATTTAAATACAATTTGTAATGTAAACCACAGTAAGCCTTAAAAGTTGAGCACATTTTTTGCAAAATTTCAATCAAATAAACTAAAATAAAATTCAAAAATACCAACAATTTTACAAACGCTTTGAGAATAAGAATTCAAAGAATATTACAGAACGACAATAATATAATGCAAATAATTGTCAAAAATCATTTTAATATGAAATCTCCTTCTTATGTGGGACGACAGGTGCGGGTGGAAGAAGTGGGACAACTTTAATAATACCTTCAGATTATAATAAAGATTTTAAAAATCGAAAGGGAGGGAGAGGGAGAGGGAGAGAATATTTGAGTGGTCTTTAATTTTTTTTCAAATTTCTGTTGTCTATAAATAATATATTTAATAATATATTTAAAAATTCCAAAAATGGATTATATAATGATTTATATGATCTAAACCTTGAACTTTAAAACATTGTATTTAATTAAATGAAAGAAAAATAATATATTTCATTAAAATTGCATTTTATTTGTCATTCATTTTTTTATACAAAATATTTATAATTTTATTTACAATAAGTTTGAAAAGTTATGAAAAGTTATATAAAAAGGTTATAAAACTTATATAAAAATTGTAAACATTTCCAAAAGGATTACATTTTGTCCCGAATAAGAGATCACAGGTTTTAATGTTTTAAAAAATTTAAATGTTTAAAGAAAAGACTAAGAATTAAGAGTTAAGGTATGGCACAGGTGTTTAAATTGCTGGTTATTAAAAGTTGAAAATAAACAAAACAAAAACCTTAAATAATTTTGCGAATAATTTAAGAGAAATTAAATAAATTTTAAATTATTAGCGAATCTGAAAAACACACAAAAATGCAAAACTAGTGTAGACTTTGACAGAAATTAAATGAATAAATGAATGCCTTTTAATAAATAATTTACAAAATGAGAAGTCAGACAAAGTTAATGACTGCAAACGGACTCAACTCAATATCAAGACTGAGTTGAAAGGATATATTAAATTATTTATAATGTATTTATATATTTGGCAAATAATTATTAAATATATGTATAAAATATTTATCTTTCGTTCGACGAGTGATTTATATATAAATTTTATATACATTTAAGTCTTTTCTGTGTTGAATATAAAACATCTCTTTGAGAATCAGTTGATCACAAAAACACACTTCAAATAAAATATTAATTCTTAAACACAAATATCAGACAAATTCTTAACTAAACTGTCGTCTCATTCCTCCTCAGATTCAATGGTTGTAATTCCCTCTGAAGTCTATCAAATTCATTGTAATAGTCGTGTTCGTCCGACATCTCCTCCATATCACTACCACTGACTCGACGGGTGCCCACCATTGGATTGTGACCCAATTGAGGACAATTAACATTCAATGAAGGATTTGGCTGCAATGAAACCATTGACTGTCCATTTGGTAAACCATTGGCTATGGATAATGGGTTTTGTGGCAATGAATTGACGTATTCGTGTTCCCGACTCATTAGATGATACTCTAAATTGTCGACACATCGGGGCTGAAGGGACTGACCATTTACCGGAACAAAGTCCGGAATAAATCGGACGTAATCTTTCACTTTTCCATTCACTGATTCTTTTTATATAAAAAAACAATTATTTTTAGACTCTTTTAAACTCAAAAGAGATATGAATAATGAAATACCTGAACGCTTTGCATCGCCGATCAGATCCATATAATTAGAAGATTGATTAAGAGGTCCGGGTGAAGGCATTAAATAGTCGTCCTCATCTACTGGTAGTTTAAATGGAAATTCAATGCTTTTTGATGAGATGTTTGTACTGTTTCTTATGGTTTCGCAAAAATCTCCGTCTAATACATTCAAAAAGTAATTATAAAAATCAAAAATTCTAAAAATGGTTTAAAATGAGACATACCTTTGCCGATGACTTTGAGTGGATCAGAACTATACCGACCCGAGCCCTGACTATTTTCTCTAAGATGTCCATTCATTTGGACGATAGGATAGGGTCCTGAAGAGTCTAAATGAGCGAATTTGTTGAAATTGGGGACATTAGTGAAATCACAATGTCTTCCGTATCCGTTCATAAATATGTTTTGTCTGTATTGAACGTCGAGAGTATCGTCACTATTACCAGTAGTTCCCACATTCATTGAAAATCCATTGTTAATAGGATCGCCTTCGAATCCTCTGTCGTCCATAAACTTTTTAATAGGTGTTGGAGGGGGTGGTGTATCAGCGCCGGTATGTGTTTTGCTTGGTTGAAGATATTCTTCGGCATCCATTATAGTTTCAGGTCCTTCAATAGGCATACTTAAAGTTCTAATCAATTCCTTTTCGTCCTGTTGTGTATATGAGGGCAGTCGCATGAGTTTGTCGCCCTGAATAACGAGGTAGCGTCCAGGATCCCGAGCCATTTTGGCAAACTCTTCAGCCAACTCTTTAAATGAAGGTCTAGACTCAGCGTCGAGCATCCAACACTTGATCATGATCATATATACATCGATTGTACAAATGCAGGGCTGTGGTAACCTTTCGCCTTTTTCTAGTAAATCAGGTACTTCACGAGCAGGTACATTCTCATATGGACGGCCACCATATGTCAAAAGTTCCCAGGCTTTGGTAAAACACAATTTGTATTAAATATTAATTAAATCGAAATAATCAATAATTTTATTTACCGGTGACTCCGAAACTCCAGACATCACTCTTATGAGTGAAAATTCTGTGTTGAATGCATTCGAGGGCCAACCACTTGATGGGCATTTTGCCACCGGCAGCCTTGTACTCATCCTCGTCAATTTCCAATAGTTTTGCAAGACCAAAGTCTGTAATCTTTACACAACCCGGAGTTTGGAGAAGAACATTCCTGAGGGCCAGATCTCTGTGAACCATTCGTTTTTCTTCCAAATAAGCCATTCCTCTGGCAATTTGTGTGCACCAATTCAACAGTGGTTTGGACCCAATCTTGTCTTTATTATTGCGCACATAATCGAGAAGACAACCCAAAGGCATGAGTTGTGTTACGAGCATCAGTTGAGATGTCATACAAACAGCAAGCAATTTGAGAAGATTGGGGTGATCCACACTCGCCATAATGTATGCCTCTTCCAAAAACTCTTTATTAGTGTTGGGTTGTGTTCCTTCCCTTAAAACCTTTATAGCGACCGGAATTTTAACGTTTTCCCCCTCTGGAACCCAAACCCCTTTATAAACAGTACCAAAAGCTCCATAACCAAGAATTCCACCTTTTCTTAGCTCTGCCTCCTTTACAATTCTGAGTTGAGCCAAATTTGGTTTTACATTTGAAGGCTTAAGTGGTTCGTTGTCATCGAATCCACTCATTCTCATCGTTAATTTCATTGTATTTTCTTTAGTCCGCGCCCTTTGTAGCCATTGATAGCTGAATATCGCCAGAAATATTCCGAAGAGCACAACACATCCCGCACTACCACCAATAATGACAGTCCAGGGATCTTCTTCGGTATTTACACCATAAGCGGCGATATTGGGGTCTTTGTCTGAACAATAGGGATCTTCATTGTTGTCTTCGAATACTTTGTATGGCTTTTCTGTAGGACAGGAGGCGGTGCAGTTGAAGATTTTTTTATCGTCTCCGTTATAGACCCGGTAGTTTCGACACGCAATACAATTACTTGTGGTGGGACCATAACACTTTCGACATTCATCTGCACATTTGACACATTTATGGTTGGCTTCATCTGCGTAGTGGTCTCGCGGACACTGATCTTCACACTGTTCTCCTGAGCTGTACCGCAAACACTCACAGACTGAGACATGTATTCCAAAAGCGGTACAATTTTTGCATCTCTGATGACATTTACGACAAACAGATTTTCCGGTCAATGACTTTAGAGCTCCTTCTTCTTGAGGTCCGATATATTCGTGATAGAAGCCATCGGGACACGACTCTTCGGCTTTGAGACACTGCTCCACTACATTTGGGTCATACATACTAACGATGGCCTTTTCGCAAGACTTACACCCACCCTCCCCTAATTTGTTTAACGGACCTGTGCAGCCCTGGACACAATTTTCATGACATGGCTTGCATTCTCCGCTTTGACCAAATTTGGAGATGGGACATTCTCTAACGCAATAGGGGCCATCCCTAACATGTCTACATTGGGAGCAGTTGCCTGCCCCGGGTCCGAAGCATTGACCGGAACACTCTTCGTGACAGTGTTTGCAGATATTATTTCCCGCGTCATAAATGCTGTCAAATATTTTTAATTGAATTATTTTGTGATTATTACTAATGTGGACAGTTGTGTCACATTTGAACATACATTTGATCGCATACTTAAAGAGAGCGTAAGTTTCAGATCAAAAGTAATAATTAGTTTTGAAAGAAGTGATAGAAAGAGCTCTAATGGAAAATATAAGGCTATAAAAGAGAGAAATATTTCTTACCCTAAACTCGTATTACAACTTTGAATACATGTTTCTCCCAATCTATATGAACGGCATGACAAGCATTCATCGGGTCCGGGACCCCAACAGCCATCACTGCCACACTGTGAGTGGCAAACCAGTCCTTTTTTGCCTGCAATCATATAAAACAGGTATTGTAAGAAAGGTATGTTAAATACCTCTTTGATCATAACTTACGGCACTTGTCTTCCTCGCCATTGCTCTGTAAAAGCATATTATGAGCGCTCGAACGCATCACTTTCTTCCAATCAATACTACTCGCAAAACAAAGCTCTTTATTCTCCAAAATGGCAACACTTCCCGATCGCACTTTCTTTAGTGACCTCAGACTCAATGACTGCAATGAAGTTTTCACAATATAAAGGGCCGCAAAATACTCTGTCAGCTGTCGGCCCCCTATTATCTCCAAGTTTTTGAAATATGAAAGATTTTTGAAGTCCTGATGAGAGGCCTGAATACTGACAAATCCTGTCACTTCTCTTAGAGTGTTAAACACTTCCAATTTATTGGGATGCATACGAGGGTAGTGCGGACCAAATGTAAAGTTCAGATAAACCTCTTGGAAACCATTGAAGGAAGTGTCCAAAATTGTTAGCGAACCTTCTATTATGGTACAACCTCTGAATGAGTCGATATTTCCTGCGTGAACCACTTCCACTCCTTGACAATTCTTAGGACAGGGACCATCACAGGGCACACACTCGCCATTAAATGCCTTTTTATTAGGTGGACACGAGCGGACACAGGCTCCGTTATCTTTAAGCAGATGGTCGGGACAGTTCTTGACACAAGTGGCGCCATAAGCATATTTTCCTTCAGGATTGCTTTCCCACGAATAGGTAGACGGATTGTAGCGCATCATTGGAGGGCATTCCTGTTTGCAAACGCCGTCGTCATAAAAGTTACGACAGGCCTAATAGTGAAGAGCAAACAGTTTAGCTAAGAATCACTTAAAAGTTTAAAGAGAAAGACATACGAGACAATCGCTCTGTTTTGGACCAGTACATCCACCCGCGCAGAATAGATGACAACACTCCCTCGGGTTGGGTCCAAAGCATCGCCCTTGATGACATTGAGGCGAACAGTTTATTTTGGAAAACTTTTGGCAGTTGTGTGAACCCTCGCCCCAACAGCCTTCTTCACATGACTCATGACATGGAGGACCTGATTATTGGAAACAATAATTAATAATCAAATGAAATGAAATCAAATGAATTGTAAATGAATTACATTCGCGTTCCGGTTGAGTGAAATTATAAACATAAATGGTTTTTGCTTTGGAACCCGTTAGGATCTCATCCCAATTTACAGTCCGGATGTGGCACAGGTTATAGTTATTGAAAAAGCCAACACTTCCCGACAAAATATCTATTGATATGAGCGGTCAAAACATTATAAATATATGCTTTTGTTTGAAATCATATGAATTGAATGACTAAATTGAGGCTAACCTCTAAGTGCGGGCGTTTCCAAGTTTTCCATTTTGCTAAGAGTTACCATTAAAGCGAATTCTTCGTCGCGAACATTCAATTTGAATAGAGTTCTTCCTCTTATTATCTGAAGACTTGGAAGTACTATCCGTTTGACGTCCACATGAGATATGAGTACATAACCGGTGACTTCGCGAATATATTGCAAAAAACTTAGGTCCAGGTTCTTGTCCTGAAGCCATGTCAGCTCCAGATTGCCGTCCACATATGTACAGTTCGTATACCTGTCCCTTAGATTTTGAAAGTGATGCTCGCGGTTTGATGGCACAGACATCCGACCATTTGTTCCGATGCATACTATTTTTGTTTACAAATAATTAATTAATTCAAAGTATATAACAAATTAGGAAAACACTGTAAGTACTGGTGAAGCACTGCTTGTTAAACACCTGAGCCACCTGGACACATTTTCTATATTAATACCATTTTCTTCAATTTAATAAAATTAGTTTTTAAAAATACCAAGATATTGAAATATTCAAATAAAATATTGAAAATCTGATGAATGTTGATAGATTATTTGAAAGCAGGTGTTGTTTAAAAAAAATATGGATAATTTACTAACTTTTGCCTTTTTTGATGTGGAGGTCTTTTTCAGTTTTTCCTCTGACCAGAATTGAATTAACTAGTATAAGACTGTTGCTTATTAAATATATAAATATAATAAATGATTTAATCCTAGTCCTCATTTTGAACGATAAGTTTGTCGCAAAGTTGTGACCATTAGTTCATTTTTATGAAAAACTTTGTGACACTTAATTGTATAGTAAAGAGCACTTTGGCCCCTGGTATTCAAACACTGAGCGATCGGCGCACAAATCATCAAAATATTTACAAAAAGCCAAATATTATTCGCAAAATCGGTTCAATTTGACGGTTGATATGAGTAGACAGACGTTTGCCAATCAAATAAACTCTGGTCTCTGATTGCGATACTCTTTGATAAACTTATTTGAATATCAGTGCACTTGAAGTGCATTTTGAAAACATTGTCCATCTCTTAGATATCCAAAACTAAATTAACAAAAATGAAAATATTTGCCGATTATTATTGGATTGGATTCAAAAGTAAAGCCATAATAGACTTGAAGAAAGAGAGTCAACACTTGTTGTTCGAATGGGAACGTTGTTATGCAGTTAGTATTGAAAGCTTCTTTTGCCACATTTCAAGTCAACCATTTCCATCAACACACAAATCTGGGACACATATCCTTTACAACATTTCTGTAGTTTAGTTAAAAGCTTTCGAATAATAATCATTCAAATCGCGTATTATTGCAATCACTGCTCTCTGACACAAAACACCTACACTTGGCTTCAAATTTGACAAAAATTTGTTAAATTAATGCCTAATTTCTTAACAAATGTTTACATAACAACAAAAGCATTTTTAGAGTAGAATTCAATCTGTTTTGGCCGAGTCTTTGACCCTTTGGATGACATATAACTGGTTATAACTCTATATAAGTTATATGTCTTCGTATTTATCCCATAAATTGGGCCGAAATCAAGAAAAGCTAAGCAAATGTGCCTTTAGTTGGACTCAAATCTAATATTAGAGCGAATCAAATGTTTATTTTCTGAAATTCAATGCAATGTTTGAGACAAAACAAAAGTCATAAATATAATGGGCTTAAAGTCCGAAATATTTGAATTTATGTTTAAAAGTCAGTCCTTCCAAGAATTGTGATCATATTTTATCAGGTCTTACAACCAAAGCTCAAATATATCAGTACTCAAAAGATTCAAAGCTTAAGGAATCCCAGGCAACCCATAAGTTCTATATATTTTACCCAATGATAAGATTTGGTCAAATATTGGAGTGATTTCAACACTGAATTATATAAATATAATAATAATATATCAAAAATAAAACTGATTATAAGAAAAATAACAGATTTGAAGTGAAGTGCTTTTTACATATCATATGATTCTCACATTTGCTTAGTTTTAACTCAAATGGAAAAATATTGTGAAGAAATGGGAGAACTAACCGCCCAAACAAATACATTAACAATAAAAGCCGTAATTGGAGATAAAAGTGGAACAAAAAGTTTAAAAAACAGTCCAAAAAGCGAATGGAAAGGGATTGCAACTAAAACTTAAGTGAACTCACTTTTGATAGCTATTCAAAACACCTACACTCAGTTTTATGCATTCAAATGAGACCAGAATCGGCGAAATCCTTGAAAGGACAACACATATGACGACAAAACAGATTATGGTTGACTCGAACAGCAACTCAGGTAATATTGAGTGGCATTTGTGGCAAAATAGCATCGATTCAATGAAAAGTTAATTTAGAAATCAATTAAGAAATGTTAGATTAAACTGAGGTTAGATTAAAGTTGAATGATATGAAAGAATTGCTATGAATTGCATGCAATCATTGCATACATTGATAACAAAAGTCAATCAAAAAAATGATATTTACTTTTGAATATACACTACAATAAAGGCATCGCTTCTATCATTTAAGACTCAGTGCGTGAATCATGAGATCCAAACACAAACACAAATAATACAGAACTACGACTTCTAATACATTCGGAGACAAAGATTTTTTAGGAAAACTTGATTCGAGTTTTAAGGCGCAAAACTATTGCAGATATAAAATGATGCGTTCATTACAGTCACAGCACAGGCAGATCACGCCTATTCATTCGAGTTTATCGAGAGGTACATCTTAAGACTTTCACCGTAGATAAAAATATTTCGCCATTGCTTTCAATGGTATTCACTGACTATTGAATGACGGGTTTGTTTCGAATACCACTTGTGTTCAGTGCAGACATAACTCGCATCCAATAATTGCCACTTCAATCACATTCACTAATATTCACACAAATTATAAACCACTAAAATTCAATATACGTTACAAACAGACAATAATATCAATTAAAACAATTGAATTTAATCAGAAAAATAAATATTTTCATTGCTATTAGTTTTGGGAAAACATAAAAATATTATTTTCAATAGTAGTCTGGAATCGAAGCGCACAAAACGATGGATGAAATGAAGCCAAAGCCAGCTATCGCTCGATTATAAGTCCGTATTTCTCTGTAATCCTCCCTGTTTTTTCTTTCGTGCATTTGCTACCTGCTATGCCTCAGGCAAAGCAACCTTAGCTCAGAATACCTTAGAATACCTGACGTGTTTTCTTAGTTGTTCCCTCCCAGTCCACTGAACACTCGATACTCACTTCACTACAATCTAGCAAAATCTAATACACCTGAAGTTTAATTTTACCACAAACGGTATCAGTAAATATTGCACCATGCAACAAATATTTCAATTATTCAATTCTCTTCTCATTTAACAAAAGTATTAAATGAATTAAAAATGCTTTAAATGATTGAAAATTTGAGAGAAATAAGAAAAT